>JAMZAV010003419.1:0-286510 GCA_024449915.1 Sweltsa coloradensis
ACCCGCGGATCAACGCAGAATCAACTAGGCCGATTCAGAACAACTCTAAATTTATTATGTGCCTCGTTGCTAGTACGGCTTCAAAGTCACAGTTTACAAATTCCTTAGGCAAGAACTGATTGACTTTAAGTGCACCAAGAATCGAACTCTGGACCTTCTGCATTGGAAGCTGAGAGGCTAACCACAAGACCAACGAGCTACACAATGATGGAAAAAATCTAGCTTGGAGTGTCATAAACTAGCATATCAGTCAAAAAGGAGGATGTTTCATCAGCTTAAACGCATCAAATACAAGGAGTATTCACAAAAAATAGACTGAATTGGCAGATAATCCCAACAGGATATGGAATTTCATCCGCAGTAAGACAAGAAGCGCCCAAATTCCAGTTGAAGTGGAGTATGATGGAACTGTAGCTTATAACAGAAAATCTTGCTGTGAACCACCTTTCTTTCATCAAGCACTGCAGGTCCTTTACCAACTGTAATTGTATATGATCAATTAGGGACTTTATCAGCTATAACCACATCCCCTCGTGAAATTGCTGACATTATAAACAATCTGAAGAATGGGAAATCACCTAGTGCTGATAAAATTCCTGTTGAAGTTGTTTAACACTGCAGAAAACCTTTAAGCTATCCTCTTGCACATATATTCAATTCTGCAATGACTACTGGCATTTATCCTTCAAGATGGAAGCAAGCCATTGTTACACCCGTTCTCAAAAAGGAAGTTGTTTTAAGGTATCAAATTACAGACCGATATCCCTTCTACCGATCTTTTCTAAAGTCTTTGAAATAATTCTACACATACACATTTACAACCATGTTTTAGCTGCAATTGCTCCGGAACAGCATGGCTCGTGCGCAAAGGTTCTACGGTAACAAATCTTGCAATAATTTCTCAAGACATTGCTGATTACATGAACCAAAAAGTACAAGTTGATGCAGTCTTCACTGATTTTAGTAAAGCTTTTGATACAGTAGACCATCGGCTTCATGTGCATAAGCTAGAAAGCTTTGGTATATGTGGAAAGGTCATTGAACTTCTACGAGACTATCTAACAGGTAGAACACAATCGGTTGGTATTGACGCAAGTTTATCCTCATTCATTTCTGTAACATCCTGAGAACAACAGGGATCGATTCTTGGAACTCTTTGATTTAGTCTCTTTGTAAATGACCTTCCATCGCAAATAAAGAGTGCAAAATGTCTGTTGTATGCAGATGATCTGAAACTATACCTTCCTGTCACGGATCAAATGGACCACTTCAGATTTCAACTTGATCTTGATTCGCTGTCAGAATGGTGCCGGACATGGTAATTGAATTTTAATGTGTCAAAGTGCTTCACCATATCCTTTACAAACAAAAGGAAACAGTTACATTTCAATTACTGTTTAAATAGTTCTGTCCTTCAGCGTGTGGATGAAATAAGAGATCTTGGAATTACTTTTGCCACAAATTTGTCATTTAATCAACATATATCAAAAATAATTCCGAAAGCACATAAAATGTTAGGTTACGCCTCCTTTGCATAACTCAGTTGAATATGCTACCCAAATTTAGAACCCAAATCATGTCACCAAAATTGCTATTATAGAGAGTACAACAACGATATTTCAAACCTTTGTGCTTCAAGGATAAAATGGAATACCACAGAGTAAATGATCTGGGTATGTGTTCTGACAATAAGCTTAGTACTCTTGAAAGCCGGAGGAAATTTATGGACATTGTTCTGCTCTTTAAATTGCTAATAACCTGCTCGAATCGCCACTAATCGAGTCATTGAACTATCGTGTGCCACCAAAGAACACTCGAATACATAAACTGTTTCATGTTCCCCCCAGTCGCATTGATGTGCACAATATTCCTGTTTGATAAGGTAACAGTCTACTTACAACAATATTTTGCCATTGAACAGGCCTAATTTAGATTTGCACAATAGAAATATTCATCACTTTCGTCATCAAGTAAAAGAAATAACCGATAATCAGCTTCACTAATGTCTTCAGTCACTCTTTCATGCACTAACAATTTTTACACACACATTCACTAATACAATCATACACTCAAACATACATACAACACCACTCATACATTCATGTTTATATTATTTTTATAGTCATCTTTATGTAAATAATTTTATATTGTACTGTATAGTAATTTTTTGTATTGTTTTGTTACCCTATGTAATATTTGGTAAATTGCACTTGTGGGACATTGCGACCCGTTGTAATGTAGCTGAAAAAAATGTTTAATGTACATTGTTAATTAATTTGGTTAATTAATTTGGTCTTGTTGTGTGGCTCGTTGGTCTTGTTGTTAGCGTATCTGCTTCCAATGCAGAAGGTCCAGGGTTCGATTCCCGCTAAAGTCAGAAGTTTTTTAACTTCTGATTTGGACTTAAGTCCATCAGTTCTTGTCTTAGGAGTTTGTAAACGGTGACTTTGGAGCCGTCCTAGCAACGAAGCACATAATAAATTTCAGAGTTGTTCTGAATCGGCCTTGTTGATTCTGGCGTTGATTCGCGGGTGTTCGCACTGTCCATACCACTGATTGCTAATTTCCTATTAAAAAATATCGATCTTTGGTTGGTTATCGCTCACTCGTCGATTGCGTCGGGGCCTGCAGGGTTGGCTTGGTCGCTTTGATTTAAAGTCCCCCACTGAAAATCAGTTAAATAACTGAGTGGGCAGACTCTAAATAAAAATTTATTTATTTATTTAAACAACCTTGAAACCGATTGATATCCGATATATTTTACTCCATGAAATATTTGTAATGATTGTGTTCCAGGCTTTGTAATTTAAGGTTTTATTTATTTTCGCTTTAAATTACAGTCATTATAGGCACGATACAGTGTGACATTGATGGGATCATGTTTGAAGAACACGTTGATCGTAGTGATTACGTTAAATAGGTTAAGAAAAGGCAGGCATTCTCATTATACCTGGTTTAAATTGTATCGGTTAATCAAGTCATGTTTGTATGCAATTTATCAAAATAAGATACAAATGGAAAATTAAAGTCACATTTCATAGCACTTTTCCATAAATTGTCTATAAAAAATAAATAAAAATTAAAGAATTTTTAAGTATTTAGGGTGTGGTAAATAATGTTCAAAAACGCCCAAATACGTCTGAATTTTCTGACTATCATTAGATCAATATTAAAAATCTGATATGACGGGCGTATAAGGTAAATAATATAGTGGTCAAACGGCATCCATCAATAATATAAACCGATTAATCATCAGAGCAATAAACAACAGAAGAACAAAATGTATGCATTCCAAATCACCTTAGTCTTGTGCTCAATTCTGGACGGGAAGTGCCCTCTTAACAAACAACATTAGTTTCACGGTTGCAAAATACAACATTACCCAATCACATCCCTAAATAAACACTAAAGATAGCGATCTTAATAACTCGCATGTTAGAGACAAAAGGCACATTAATAATTCATTCTATATTCTCACTAAACGGTATATTGATTTTCAGACGTCATTCTATTTAACATTTGGTTATCGTCTGTGATCTTAGTTGTGGATGGGGATGTCAGTGTGGAGCAGGTTGCTCCTAGTGCTAGCGAACCTGGGGGTAACTGTGACGTCACCAGCTGGTTTAGACGTCACTTCCGGTGTGCTCCTGGCACTGCGGGAACACTTCCGGGCCGACTGTATATCTCTAGTCTCCTCCAGTGAGTGAAGGTATTCTTAGTTGTGGATGGGGATGTCAGTGTGGGGCAGGTTGCTCCTAGTGCTAGCGAACCTGGGGGTAACTGTGACGTCACCAGCTGGTTAAGGCATCACTTCCGACCTTCGCTTAACTTATCGCTGTAGAAACATGAATATTGTTACCTAAGCTCTACAGTTTTGTCATTTCTAAGTCTGGTCAACACAACCTACTATTTTGGGTTGTGAAAATGTAGGCTTCTTCATTCACCAAGAGTGTTTTCAACATATTCGTTCATAGCTCTTCAAAGTCACGAGGTGGCGGGAAACTTGAGCAAGAAGCTGTCGCTACTCCACGTGTCTGTCTCTCTTCTGGACTCCAAGTCTCTACTGGGAGCTGCTCGGAACACCACTCACTGTCTCCGTCCCATCAACCTGTTGCTCTTCGACTGGTTCGAGGTGGCGCTTCACTGGTCGCAGGTAACACACGCACACGCCCACGCACACGCACCGTCCTATCAACCTGCTGCTGCTAAATATACGATGTAAAAAGATTATTTATCAATATTTGAATTTATTTATACTACATTTAAACATGTAACATTATAAAAATAAATGACAGAATGACAGCAAGAGCATCTGCCCCATAGTACATGAGTACCTGCAACCCTCTACTAATAAAATGTATTATTATTTAAAAAATGACCAAGTTATATTCAGTTTCAAATACAATATCAGTAAATATCATAAAATCACTACAAAAACTTAACTATACAATGCCACATCTAACAAACAGAACTATACTACCTACTTGAAGTAATCTTTGATTGCTATTTTGCTGTCTGTTTTTATGAATTTGGAAGTGCATTCCATAAGGATACAGATATATTTTTAACTATTTTGATATGCTCATGTTCTATCCCGTGGAGGAATTAAGGGAATCCCATTATCATTTCCAGGTAGCTGTCTTTTGCTAATAGATATTCTAAAGAACGGATCTACATTCGTGCACCCGACTACACAGAATACCCCTCAACAACTTCACATCAGCTTGCTTACAAAATTATAATTGAATATAATTTATGCATTGTATTGTGCTTCCCAAGAGACTAAACTAAAACTATCTTCTAAAACAAACTTTTCATTCAATTTGTTTTAATTATAGTGGCCTCAACTTGGATACTTAGGAGATAAATGAAGTGTTCATATTCATTTCAGTTCTCTGAGCAGCTAAGGCTTTCTCAACACGTGTGGCTGTTGTTCCTGGAGGAACGACATTCAGTGGAGGATGTGTTTCGTGCAGTCTACGTTCCATTCGACTGTGAGTTCCTGGTGGCGCAATCTTCAGGCGGTGTCACAACTCTCTATGAGGTACATGTCAAAAGACGATTTTCAAAATCAGCGCCCTTTATTTCGCGCGCAAGAAGAAACACGCTAAAAGCCATATGCTCGGGTGTGTGGAGTACTGCGTTTGAAACAATGTCAGGGCAGTCCGCCACAATCCCAAGCATGTAAATTCTCTTTCTCCCATGATGCTTTGCAACGGAGCGCGCATGCGCAGTTAATTCTAAAATTTTGATATTACCAGCTGTGTTGGCACGAGCGCTAAGCGCGTGACAATGATTCGGGAGATTCCGAGTTCAGATTGTTAGCACACTTTGCACTTATTATGGTTTGGTCATGTCTATACAGTCTTCTATAGAAACTCATTTTTTTTAAACAACCACAAACAAATCTAAATTAATTAAATGGATTTAAGATTTTTGTAAAATCTTCAAAATTGATCAATTTCGCAATTTGCATATATTTGTGCGTAATGCGCAATAATGTTTATTTCTCTTTGACTATAGAAGAGTGACCATATAATAATTGACAATTTCTCAAAATTGCATATCAATCGGATGACAACTGGGAGTAGAAAAAGGTCCTAAAACTGTTTCAAATAGGTGAAGCTGACTCTTAAGCCTCCAACAGGTTAAATCAAGTGACGAAAGAGAATGAAAGAAATAGGAACATTATTGTTATTCATTACCCACGCAATAGGTGATTTTATTCTATTTTGTCCTTGAATTCTAGAACATGAAAAGTTATATGAAACTGTATACATTAAAATTGTGTATAACAATCTTCAACAAATATTTGGAAGATTCCGTTCCGAGTTGCGTTGACTCAAACGAACAATATCGGTATTTAATAATTTGTATCAATACCATTCATTAAAACCCCATTTCTACTTAAAGATTAGTAGGTATTGAGAATTTAAAAAATAATGCATAATTTTAAATCGTTGATACAATTGAAAGTATTGTAGTTTAAGTTTCCATGTGGTATTAGTTGCGTGGATTGAAATCTTTATTGAAAAAGGTATTTTCAAAACGTCCTAACGATTTATCTTTAGGTGTACCGTGTGGCCAAGACCTGGTCCCTGCGCAGTGAGAAATTTGGCTCGTGGCGCCCAGGGCAGAGCCTCTCCGCCCCCCTAGGAGGCCTCTACACCAGACGTCACTCACTGCACGGCCTTACACTCAGAGCTTCCAACCTACATGTAAGTCAATATCCATTGAATCCATTGATATCCATTCATTTGAAGAACGTCGCTGAGGCTGGCGCGGAGACGAGTTTAGACGCTCAGCTTTCAGTTTTTTCCGGGTAAATGGTTTAACAACATCGGTATCATATTTCACAACAACGTTAAGAAAAGGATCAATCCATTGATATTGAACCCCTATTGTAGGCTAGATTAGCAGTCTCCTATACCTCCGCACAGGCGCGAGCGTAGCAAATTGAAGAGTCAATCGGCCCATTTCAAGATGGCGATTGGGCATTTTAATTGATGCTTTTTTAATGCAATAAAGTATTTTACTGGATTGTTTGATATGGTTTTAGCTTGTGCAGCACGGTATTAAACAAACAGAAACAATACCAAGTTATTGCATAAGGGAATTTAGTAATCATTCTATGTTAAAGGCTAGTATGCTTACCTGTCAACCTGGCGGCAATCTTGAGAACTATTTGGGCTACAAATCGCTCCCATTTGATTAACATGTAAACTGGAATTTCAAGATGGCTTCTAATTGTCACGGAAGTGGACCACCGACTGCTAATCTACCCTACAATAGGGGTTCAATATCAATGGATCAACCTATGAGATCCTGTACACGTATTTTGTTGTCCTCCTTTGTAAATCAGTTCATTTAATTAACTGAATAGGATAGACGTTAAAAAAAATATTAATACATTGGTATTGAATTAAAAAATAGTGTGTAAACATAATATGTATGACATTTGAAAACCAATGAACTAGAATTATTATACTGCTAATGAAAAGTGCAAGACAACTTAATGGAATTGAAAAGAACAGTTATCGTAGTAGAGGTGAGAAACTGAATTAATTAAATTATACTACTATTAGGCCTATGGCAAAATAACAATCAACATTTTAGTGAAGAAGGTAAAGTATAATAACAGTGCATTGAATTTGTGATGAACTTTAGTGATGTTGTGTACGGACTGACTGAACAGAATGCACTTTTTCCTGAGGTGGTGTACTGTCACTAAATACATTAATATAGGACTCACCATGCTTTTCCATTCCATCGTAGAGTCTTACCTTTCTATGTTGAAATGAATATTTATAAACATCTATTTTTGCAGCCGTTCAAAGTCCGGTGTGTCTTGATCGCACGGTTTAACCAGGTAACATAAAAAAAAAACGCTCAGAGAAGGATAGGTGAACGGGAATGGAGTCTACACCTGGAAAGGAAATGTAATTAAAAGCAACGGTGCGATTTGTTATTAGTTTATAACTATTATAAAAGTCCACAGTTACACTATGAACGCAGCTATAAACAGCGTTCGCAGATGAAACTTATTCGCCAGTAAGCACATTAACATACGTGTGGGTAGAAATATATAACTACTTACATGAAATTATTTCATTTTAAATACTCACCTTGCTATGGAACTTAAAAAGTAATGAGATCCTAAGCATACAAAAAATTTGTAAAAATACACCCAAAGTTTTCAAACGCAAAAGAATTGAGATCTCCGAAAAGGGCCAAGCTTATGAAATAAATTCAACGTGTTCTGTGACTGCATCGATACAAAGATTGGCAAAATAAATTTATTTGAACTATAACTATAATATTTTGAACGATATTGCAAATAAATTTTACCAGTGTTTGCAACGATACAGTCAAGGGGGAAAGTGAATTTGTTTCATAATCTTGGGCCTTCTTTGAGATCTCAATGCTTGTGAGTGTGAAAGATTGGCTGTATTTTTACAAGTTTTCTGTATGCGCGAGAAACAAAATAACAATAAAATGTAGAATAAATCTTATCAGAAATTATTGAACATGCCTATAGAATAGGATATGACTTCTACATAACATTATTTTCACTACGTCATACACAATATTGTAAATACATTTTTTGATCATTTCGAGTTTGCCTATTGACATTAATATCGATTTCAGAAGGTTATAATGGATATAACTAAGTATACAAAACAAGTATTATTAATTGTAAACATGAAACTAGTAGAACAGGAAGAGTGATTATTAAAATAAAATTATGCCCAATAATTTCTTTTAATAAGTATTATTAAACTATGTGTCTGATGTTCTTTATTATATTTACATTTTATAGTTACATTGTATACAAAATAATTGATATGATCTCATTTCTGAACTTCTTAAATTCTTGTCTTCTTATCTACAATTTCCCCGCGTGGGCCCGGGGTAGAATTCAACCCAGAGCATGGGTGTAGTATCAAGCAGAATACAATGGTGCCTTAACATAAGTCACGGACCACAATATTCACAAAAAAAGGTTGAGTTGGGCCGCGGGTCATTGTCAAGAAATAGCAAATTACAATTTATCTCTCTTTTATTGCTGACTTGAAGAATTATGTGGGTGAATGGGATGGATGGGAACTGAGAAGAATTTCAAAGATAAGACGCATATCTCAATAGTGTAGTTAGCCAATGGAACACATCGAAATAATGGGTGGTACTATAGAACATTTTATACCAAACATGTTCGATAAAATACTTCATATAAATTTATATCAATAAATTTACGCGGGGAAGAAATTAATCAGTACCTTATATTTGAAAAAATTTAATTATTATACTTTCACATACTTTTAACCAGAAAACATAATGAATAAGAAAGACCAACACCCATTTAAAAAAGACTAAAAGAGTATCTCATACCATTTCTAACTAAATACTAAAGACACATTAATGTAACCAAAGCTCGACCAAGACTGTTCGATGAGCTCGAACGAACTTGTTAAATTGTTAAAATAAGTGTCGATTTAAATAATAGCTTAAATCCATCTCATTTCACACTGTCTTGTCTGGATCACTTTGACCTCCAATTTTCACCGATGTTAACAAACGATGAACACTTGTCGCTATCAGTGAAAATTTCAACATTTTTTTCCCCACTGGGCAACCTTGGAAAATAACGACTAATTACCTGTTTTGTGGCATATTTACGGTCAGTTACTAAACAAAAGAAGCACTATTAGATAAACTTGCCCTAGTCGCGCATTCTCATTTGGATTTTGATAGGACAAACGATGGAGCTTCCAAGTGATCCAGACTACAGGTTTGACGTGTAATACTAGTTTGCTTGAGCTCGTCCAACAGTCTTAATTCTAGCCTGTTAGACGCACAAAGAGCCGCCTTACGCGGTCAAGTGGTACTAGAATATTGATAACGCTTGGAACCGCTTGACTGTACAGATTTAGACATCACAAAACTCTAAATAACGAAATCGACACAGATTGGTTCTAATCCAAGTGATGTAGATGGACAACCTAGAGAAACCTGAGTAGAGTTCGTCGTAGCAGGGACTTCTATATTGAAAAGGCTTGAAGCCAATGCTGGAGATGCCGCGGAGGTAGTACTTGTTTGTGCCAGGGTGGAGGAACACCAGCCCTCCGCCTGAGTCGCCCGAACATGCACTCGTGTTACGGTTCACATACCCAGCGCAGAAGTTTCCTCTGTTGAGCAGTGATTGTCGCTCTGGTGGGACTGAGTTGAAACACGTGTCCCGTGTCACGTAAGGCAAGTTTAGGTACGTGAGTATTTCACTAAACAATCCATCCGCACCTATACCCCAGCCAGCCAGCTGGAACAAGCGAAGTAAACCTTTCATTTCGTCCAGTCGTTCAGTTTCAATCGCTGATAATATTATGTTTTGCCTCCCTAGTTTCAATGAGAGCTTATTCACTTTAAATACAATCCAGAAATTAAAAAGATCTATCGCGACCGGGGTTTGAGCCTGGGTCTCCCACTTTCCGGGTAGGCGCCTTAGAGAACTGAACCACTAGGACGGTATAGCTTTTACCTTCTGAATAGTTGCAACATTATAGATCTGAATGGCGTGAGCTTCTAAGCCACCGATGTACGTATCTCTCTTTAACAGGAGCCTAGTCAACTCCTGAAGAAACAAAACCAAACCTACCAACATGGAATTCTACGAAGATCTAGGTTTATTTACATATGATAACAATTTATTGTTTATCGTAGAGCAAGTTGGTAACCTATCGCTAAGAACGTTTCGTAATGCTTTTATTGTGGTACCTTAAGGAGGAACTTCCCGGCCATAAGTGAGCACAAAACATATCTTACAGAAAAAAGTCTGATTGTAAAAAGTATAAAGACAGGAGATTTAAATATACTATGAAATTGAAGGTAGGCTATCTATGTCCTAATAATAATAATAAATTATTGATTTGTACCGGCCTACAGGCAGAGATGGGCAAAGATAGTTAAAAAAGTATCTAAGATAGAACATGGTCTTTTTTGAGTATCTAAGATAGAAGATAGAAGATGTTTTTATGTAATTAGAAAATATATAAGATAAAAGATATTTAAAAAAATTGGCAGCTAGAAGATAGAAGATACTTTTTAGAATATCATTAAATTTATTGCTAATTTTGACGGTACGTCAAAGCATTTCTAGAAAACAAAGCTCGGTTCAATAGTAAGTTCAGTTCATTTCAAAATAATAATGGGAAACTATTCAAAGGATAAACAGTGGATAAATAATAAGGTTGGTAGAAACTAACATTAACAAGAAATATGTATTTTACATTGACAAATTATTCAGGTTTCTACGTATTCTTTAAGTATAATTAAAATCAATTTCACTTTGCAATAAGTCGTCAAATAGTCATACATAAATAAAGACAATGTATCTTCTACCTTCCTCCTTAAAATATAGAAGATGGCACACAAAAAGGTATCTTAGATAGAAGATAGAAGATACCATATTCTATCTTAAGATAGTATCTTAGATACTTCTAACTAAGATAGTACCCATCTCTGCCTACAGGACAGGAAGGCAAATGTACAGAGTACGTTGAGACTATACGGACTCTCCCTGAGTGGACTTAGGTCTTTTGGCAATGGTCATTCGAAGATATATTCGTACCTTGAAGTCGATGCAGTTAGTCAGTGGAAGGAGAGCTGTGTATTTTTCATGAGCTGGTTCGAGGCTACTACTGAAGTAACTGGCTTAAATGTGTAAACCATAGATAAACTAATTAAATACTAATAATACAGAACGGGTTTGATTTAAATCAGAAACAAGAAAAAATTTCGTTTTATTTCAAAAAAAGAATCATGTGGTTCATTTAAGTTTAACAATTTTAATATAAAATCTATGTAAATCTATTTTATTAAATTATAGAAAATGCCAAGTTCATATTAAGTCATTTTCGCATAATGCGTCGCCCGGACATTTGTTTGGACCTGGTTCAGATAAATGACACTGTGTGCTGTTCTCTGATTGGTTATTATAACGCTGCGATCGTAATTTGTATTGTTGAGAGGGTTAGTGTTTGAGAAGTTGAGTTGGAAGATGTCGTGTTCGTGGGCGAGCTAGACGATGTGTAAAACTTAGGGAAAAGTTAACTAGGGAAAACGCTTTGAAGATAGGAAACGCGTGTTAAAAATCCGCGAAAGTGCTTATCGAAAACGAACGGCGATCTGCCTAGAAGAAATACAAGTAAACGTCTGTGAAATCAACGAGAACTGTAACCAACCGAGGTACATTTTACGAGTCTAGCCGAGACCAGGGATACGTGAGTGAACGAACTTTTGCATGCCTTATAGGAACATATTAATAAACCGACGGACTTGATAAAATACAGCATCGATAGCCATAAAAGTTTAGAATCATTAATAGCCGAAGGGCCGTGAGTTAGTTGCGTTCAAGAAGATTCAAGAACGATTGTAGCCGCGTAGCCTGGAATATACGCCACGGGAAACGCAACCAAAGTTTGGTGGGTGGATTGCTACGAAAATATATAGATTGAAGTATCACGAAACGGAAATCGGTAGGGATAAAATCGTTTATAAATCCAAGTATAAGAACATATTATAAGGAACGGTTATTGACAATTCAATATCTTGGCAAAGTTTTAGTATTTGTGCAAATTGGTTTCGAAGTCAATAAATTCAGATTATTTGAAATCCAAAATGGCGAATTTTAGTTGCAAAGAGTTTGAAGTTGACATCAACAATAAAAACTATGAACATACGCGAGTGACTGAGCCACCGACGTCGAACGATTTGTATTGTTGATAAAGACGCGTGAAGTCAGAACTGTGTCGATAAAAGTTGTCGTGTTTACATCATTAACTGTCTAACAGTTTACCGTGTGAGGAAATGGAGAACTTGTTTATTGAACTTGGGATGCTGGTATCGGGAAAGTGTGTAACATTAGAACGTACGGTCGGAGTTGGTTTACCCGAACGATAAATAAACGTAATTTTATCACCGCTCGGACAATATCAAGTGACAGTTGAACTTCGAAAGGAATCACAGCCGGGATACGAACTCAAGACAGGATCGTCGGTACAAGTCTACGACAGTCAACACATACGCAGCAAGTTACTGCCCTACACGTCAAACTTCTTCGACTACATAGGGTTTCGATGGGAGTCGTGATCATTTGTGATGAGTATTAGAATAAGTTTATTACTAATTATATTGTCATAAACTTTCGGAAAACTTTACTGTTGTCCATCAGACCAAGAGATATCTTAACTAGATATACAATTCGCTTTAAGCCATCAGTACTGATAGGTAGGGTTTTGAACTGTATTCCTTGTCAATGAAGGAAATTCATTTGTGTTATACAATATAGCCCGTTCAACACTGCGATTCTCTAAGGTCCGCGGTAACGTTAAATTTAACGCCACCACGTTAAACATTTACCGCACTTAGGTTAACGCGCGATTCCTTAAAACAAAACTGTAAGGTGCGTTAACCGTCTCAAAAGCGCGTTACCGGTGCAGCAGACCGGCGCCTGTTATATATTAGTTTGGACAAGTTCTCGAGAAGGCTGTGTGATTTCTATCACTCGGCCAATGAAAACGCTGGAATGAAGAGGACTTTAAAGCAAAGAAGTTAGAATAGAAAGACAAAACCACTTCTATATTCGGCATTGCACTCTTTGCATAATTGAGGTTATGTTATTACATGTCTAATCTTTGTTATTACTATTTGTGTATGTTATAAATGCAGTATAGATGTTACTTTACTACACTTAAACATATATATTAACCTGTGAATTGATTATTTAGATAGCCATCACAACAAAATACGATTATTCTATGCTTCTAAAATTTGGAGTGGAGGTCTAAAATTTGGAGTGGAGGTGAAAAAACGTAAACATAACGTCCATATTTTTTAACGCAGGCCTAAAGGCAGGGGTTTGGATCGCGTTAAAAATTACGTCACTTTTAACGTCCGCAGATGATAAAATTCGTTAGTGAATCACAAACTCGCAATGTTATCGTTAATTAACGCCGAATTGATATTTAACGTTAACGCGGACCTTAGAGAATCGCCGGGCTGGTTTGACTTATTAACCGTCGATTGTCTGTTGTAATGTCATCCTAGATCTAGTTTAAATTATAAGTTGTATTTCAGAGATGTTTGTCTTCGATGTCTTACGATTTCTCAATTTTGTGGGTCTTGCCGTCTTGGTGAGTTATAGGAGGTTGATGTGAACTAGTTAGGGACCTTTAGACTTGAGTACCAGGTTCACGCCTAGGTAGGGTTTAAAATTCAAGTTTGAGGGATTTTAGCCTTGATCAGTTGTTTTTATTCTCAATTATTATTTTTCTTTTAAGTGAGGTCAGAAATCGTGTTTCACTTTAATTAGGCGACCCATCGCCGAGTATGTTCTTGATCCTTAAATCATATTTTCCGGAGTACAGCTATTTAGGTCCAAAATTTCAATGTCTAGTTAAAATTTATCTGCCAGTTAGTCCTCTCAGTAAATATTTACAAGGCTTCTGATTGGTGGTTGCCATAGTGATAACAAGTTATGTGTCAGTTAAATTTACTTGCCACTTTAACTGGACATTGAAATACCGGGCCTAAGTGAGGTATCCAACGAGAGCCTATCGATTACCTGAGGGGTCGTAGGTTCGTTGTGTTACAACGTGTGGCCCTCTGTAGCCTATTCCAAGTTTACAGACTTAATCATCCAAATTTACATTGTAAACATACTTGAACACACCAAGAGAACATGCAATTTTTGCCCATGCTATTCAATTTTGCAGTACCTTTACCTTTGTTCTGATACGGATATTCACAAAAGTTAATTTTGACCATATATTAGGAACGTTCAGTGTATTTCTGATAGATTAATTGTTAATGAGTTAAAGGGCATGCAAGAATAAATCTTATCTTAAGAAAGAACATCGTGTATATTTAAACGCATTATCTTTATCGTTCGTCTGTCAAATCATCTTTGCCAGAGTATGTTATTAGTCAAATGACATAGACAAAGTAAGGTCATATGAGCGTGATCTTAAAAGGTACTTGTATAGTCGTGGAAAAACGTTTTACACTTGAGTCTTTTATTCATTTATTTTTCTTGTATATAACTTGACAAGCTAAGGTAAAAAAATAAATATATAATGTCTACCTTTTCTATTTTTTTATTTTAGGAATTAATTAATATTTCATGTTGTAACAATGGTTAGCTCTTGACCAAGATTGCTTAGCTTCTAGTTGCTCTAGAAAGCTGTGTTTACATTTACTTTAATTGTTTAGCATGTATCTGTGTTTAGACTGAAAGTTTTTGGTCTAGGACCACTACAAGTATTAATTTTATAATTTTAAATTTTAAATTTTTCATTTAAGCAAATTTTTCCACGATGAAATAAACTTATGGTAAATATGTATTTCATTGGTTGGTCAAATACCTAAATGTGGCTCTGTCAAAACATGCTATGTTTAATAACCTACAGAACAAGCCATAAATGATACATCTATCTCTGTTGTAACTCCTGTAAACTTGGTTGAAGATTATCGATGTGTAACAAAATTACAGTTTTGAGAAAACAACAGTTAAAGTTAGGCATTTTGGTCTTTTTCTTGCTTTATTTTATGCTTGCGCTATCAAAACATAATAATTCATTGTGAAGTTATGCTGGGATTTTCTTTGGGTTTGATTTTATTAAAAAATACTAAATCAGATAATATTACGGTACCAACCTAAGAATATAACCTTTTTACGAAATATCTAGTATGTAAAGCCTATTACAGCCTACTTACAATCCCGACAGATCCAGCTTTGAGTTGGTCTCGCTCCAGAGAATTCTTCCAATCCACGCAGATCAGGTTTGTCCCCCGGTTGATATCGAGCGGGGAATCCAGACGTACGATGGCGATGTCGTAGTCATAGTCCCTGTCTCTTCCTAGGAAAAACTCGTGTATCTCAATCTCGGCGATATTCCGCTTCTGCACGCTAGGGTCGGGGTCGTCCCAGTTACGGCGGTGCTTGCCGGCAGCAACCTTGTAGAGACTTGCATCTTTCTTCTTATTGTGATTGTTATCCCAGAAACAGTGGGCCACTGAAACGAACACATTGCTCTAAACCATATTTGATTTCCAGACGTAACAGTGATGCTGAGAACAGTATAACAAAATAATTGAATCTATTTGGACTTGGTCCGCCTCAATCTGTGATGTACTGATGCTTACCTGAAAGAACAACTTGAGGTGTGATGAGGGTTCCACCACAAATCTGTTCAGTATTCCTTCAGTACCAGCCAGGACCTCGTAGATAACGACGTGCCAGGGGAACTCGTGTGGATTCGCTTCGTGGCGCCCGTATAACCCCCGTGTAACCCGAATAGAACGTTTCAACAATTCGCCATTATTGATGTTGCGTCGCCCACACTCTGAGGACCCTGGGGACATAATTGACAAATATATCTCTCAATTTGGTTATTCGGGAAAATACTCCCCTAGATGGATTTCTCAATATTTCAAACAGTTCAGAAGAAAAATATAAAAAAGATTAATCCCAGCCGGGATGGATTTTTTGTAATATGTATATAACCACAAATACAAAAATTTGTTAAGAAAAACCGCAGCCAAGCTCTCCTTCAAAAGTGTTTGGCTGTGAATATTGTAAAATAAAGAAATTGAGACAAGTTCCCCACCCAAGTTTCGCATTGAAAAGAAGTAAGATCATTTCGCATGTTGAAGAGCGCCAAGCCAACCATTTTCGTGAGTAAAAAAAGTAAAAAATTTGAAACTCAAAATCATAAAAAAATTACTTGACCATTGAATTTGGTTCATTATGAGAACTTTAAAAAGTCAATGGCCAAGCAATTTTTTTATGATTTTGAGTTTCAAATTTTTACTTTTTTTTACTACGAAAATGGTTGGCTTGGCGCTCGTCAACATGCGAAATGATCTTACTTCTTTTCAATGCGAAACTAGGTAAGAATAATGAAAAGAATGGCTCAAA
This sequence comes from Sweltsa coloradensis, assembly GCA_024449915.1. Classification (NCBI taxonomy): domain Eukaryota; kingdom Metazoa; phylum Arthropoda; class Insecta; order Plecoptera; family Chloroperlidae; genus Sweltsa; species Sweltsa coloradensis. The sequence goes on from JAMZAV010003419.1 coordinate 16,472, forward strand.
TTCTATATCAAACAACATTCACAGAAAAAGAATTTTGAAGCAGAGCTTGGCTGCCGTTTTTTTTTTTTAGTCGTGAAATACTTGTAAACGAAAATTCAAAGAAAGAAGGAAATTTCAAATGTAATTTTCCATCTCAATTACTCGGATGTACGGCTAACACGAAGTTTGATTCACTTTCTAAATATGTAACTAGATATCAATACATTTCGAGTGAAACAAATAAAGAAACGATTTCTTACCAAAACTTAACTAAATAGTTTATTCTACTCATCTTTTGTAAGAATTTAATTGGTGGCTGCATAGATAGATAGATAGATAGATAAGGGTCTTTATTGTAAGGCGGGATTAAGGCTAGTGAAGCAAAGTTAAAATTTTCTAGGTGTATGGTAATGTTATGCAAATTATGAATTTTGAATCGATTTATGCAAATCTTAGCTCTTAGCTCAGTTGGTAAGAGCAAAGCCCAGACGGCTAAGGTCATGCCAAATTTCATGATGATAACTCATTAGGTGCCAATTCATGGTGAATGCTGGAAATCAAAGTAAAAGTAATATAGACTACTAGGGGTGGGGGTTTAAAAAATGTGGTTTACGATATGAGAATAGGCTGATTGGGTTAAACACATTAAAACATAATTTTAATAACTAATTTGAATAAAAAATTCAATTTTGGGTTAGAGCTATGAATTATTCCAATTTTAGGGGATCATTTAGGGGGTGGTGTGGGTGGAATATCGCTTGCCTCACGGCGGATTATTGTTACTATTTTTCTGTAACATCATGCCAAATTTCATGCTGATAACTCATTAGGTGCCTTCATGGTGAATGTTGGAAATCAAGGTAAAATAATATAAACTTTTAGGGATGGGAGTTGTAAAAATGTGGTTTCATTAAATGAGAAAAGGCCGATTGGGATAAAACACATTTAAACCTAATTTTAATTATTAATAATTTGAATAAAAATTCAATTTTGGGTTAGAGCTATGAATAATTCCTATTTTAGGGGATGATTTAGTGTGTGTTGGAGGTGGAATATCACTTGCCTTTCGCTGTATTATTAATTCTGATATTTTTATCTACCTCCATGACAAATTTTGCGCAGGGAGCCCATGTGTTAGATATTTATTAATGGTTTGAATTTAAATTGATTAAATGGTTTAAATGGTGTTGATTTTGGTTTTGAAAGCAAAGTGATTGAGTCTGAGGTTCATCTAAGTGAGGTCCAAGCTTCATAGTTCTAAGATGTACCCTTCTGCTCTGCAGGCTTTTATTCCTCTACCCAAGAATTAGCTAATCAACTAACCAGCCAGCCGGGAGGTTTTCTGCCATGTTTGAGGCACTTTTTTATGAAAGAACGGGTTATCGGGTCAGGCTGATTTTTTTTTGGTAGGTCCTGGATCACATATCACGTCATATACCGAGTTTCAAGATTGTAAATATTTCGGGGCGGCGTGTGCAGAGAGCTAAAAACTCTCCCAACTTGGGTAGGAGAAAATAGGGTCGAGTTAGTCTGCGCCTACTAGCAGTCGCGTGCGCTTGGCTGCAAGCGAACGGCCGTCGCCCTAGATATTAGAGTAGCCATCTGCCTAGCGAAGTGTTTTCCTCCTTTTTTAATCAGTTTTTAAAGCTACACAGGCTAGACGTTAAATAAATAAATAAACATAAAATCGAGAAAGAGGCTTTTAAAAGAATTAATAATTATTAATTATTGTGTCCAAAATTGTTTAGGTCTGTGTGAGAAGTGTGCGTGTACGTGTCGTAATTGCTTCAGTCTTATAGGGGTATTTAACCGCTAAACTCAAAAAATATATTTCATTCAGGCTAACTAGTAATGAATTTAGCAATTAACAGAAAAATTATTGGGGCCACCATGACCTCCCAAAAAATTGGCAAACATGACATTTTTCGAGCTAGGTCCCATCGGCAAAAATCTCCCATAAGAAATAACATGGGGACGATCTTTATGCCCCGTGACCTTGGAGGATTTTGATCCAAAAAAATATTGGTTATTATTGACGTACTCGACAGCCGTTTCTGTAAATTCTTTTTTATATTGTTTTGTAATTTGGGCAAGTAGTTCGGTCAAAATATGCTGATTACCAAGATAGGGTGTGATTTTGGAATGCAAATTTTTGCGAGTTTGAGGGTATATTTGGGCACAGTTTCAAGACATGATGTTATAAAGGGGCATTTTAGATTGGTACTATGCTCTAGTATCTATGTGGACCATAAAAGAAGCAGGTGAAAGCCGATTTAAGAAATGTTCAAAACATCAATTTTTGCCAAATTCTGGATCAAAAAAATTTAAAAAAATCGTGTTAAATCACAGTTACAAGATATAATTTTTTAAACGGTCATTTATGTGTAGTATTGTGCTATATATCATGTGATAAAAAATAATTTTTGGGGTTTTTAGCCCCTTTAAGAACCAACCGCATATGTTTCAGCTTTGCTCACCATTAAACGATATCACCTGTCCCGCCTCCAGTGGTTGTTCTAGCATCACGTGGCTCACCACGCACCTCAACTCCTTGCCTTGGTCTTTAGTATTCTGCACTCGTGTGACAGTCTGCTTGATGTCCACCGTCATCCAGGGCCACCTCCACTCGTCGTGAGAGCCGGCATGAGTATCGTTTACCTCGTCCTGGTGGATGATGTCGTCTCCCAGGTACCAGGTTATGTTGGCGGCCGGGCGACTTTCCTTCACCTCACAGGTGGCCGTGAGGTGAAAGGTGGTGTAGCTGATATGTAGAGTTGGTGCAGTGGGGCGATCTGAAGCAAGACAAGTCATGACGAGAAAGAAATACTGACTCATTGATGGAATATTATTTATGTTTGGTGGATTCTAACGAAAAAACTCCACTTTATACATGCGTTCTCGGTAAATTTCATTGCTTTAATTATAGCGTTGGGTGTGAAGTGTTAAATTGTATAGGTAGACGATTCTGAAAATTATTTTGTGAGTGAGTACTAACTAATGGTATATATTTTAAATATTCACCTAAACATATTGGAATAAACTTTGAGGGAATTAAAGTAGTGTTCGAGCAGGTGGCTTCTCAATAAGAGGTCAGAGCTTACACAACACTTTCCTATGCGGGTCTTAAAGGCCCACTATGATGTTATTGCATTGTATCGAAAAATTAACAAATTATAATGACGTATGGTCGAATGCAATGAAAAGAAATTGTAAAGTTGTTTAAAAACTTAAGTTTGTTTTTAGTAAATGAAGCAGATAGGAAGATTGGACTGTTGACATAACATTTTTTCATTTTCATGAAGATTATCAAAAACGCTTAAAAGCTTACTGCTTATTTCTAAACTCTATAGAAATGAGTTAGTAAAAATAATCCATTTCGGAAAACACTTCACATGGTGTGTGTAAAATAGACGTTTAAAAATAAGTAATTGAAATGGCTGTAACATGACCCTCGATTTATATCATACGAAATAAGTTATGTAGAATTAATATTTTTCTCTCCCCATATCTTAAAAGATAAAATGCAAAGTTACAATTATCTTTAATGTGATAAAAGGGGCTTACCATCACTTTAACATTCCTTGCATCTTTACGGTTGATTACCTGACACGGGAATGTGGGTGAGAGAAGTTATTTGCTTTAACTTACGTGGTATAATAAGTGACATTAATCTAACGTGCTCCTTCCAGTTAGGTGCACTAATGTAGACCTTTGTCAGTCCGTTGTCCGCTTCACTGACATTGCTCAGAGTGACGCCACACTCGCCGCTCTCCAGTCCGGCCCCGAGGTAGCGAAGCCGTCCAGTGCTGTGGCTAGTCCCCACATCTTCATTGAAGATGATCTCTTTAGGCGTGCCTGGCAGGTAGTAGCGGCATTGAAGAAGCGGTTCTAGACCATTAATCATGAACTTCGCCTCCCCGCCAGGGAGAACAACAGCTTCTCTAGGAGTTGTCATGTTGTGAGTCATGGGGGTCCAGTCTGTAACAAATACAAAAATGTATTAGCCCTATTTGAATGACTTTAAAGGCCTGTAAAATTACTAGGAAACGCTAGTTGGACGCGTTGATAAGCGAGCACGTGCCATAACTAGACCCACATAGCACATTTTTTTAAATTCTAAAATTTCAGACGTTCGCTGTCTACGGGGCCATGTTTCCAATATTATTTATTATTGGCAAGGTATTTGGGTAAACCCGTGGGTAAACCTTTACTTCGTGGATAAAATCCACCACCATCTAAAGGACATTGACATCATTTCTTTGTGAAAACTATTTTAACTCTTTGGTAACAAATAATACACTGCTTCCTCGATAGTATTTTGATTACTTCTAGGTGGCAGTGCAAAGTGACCAGAATTCTCGTGCGACTTTTCGTTGCCATGGTTACGCTACTTTTATTAAAATGTAATTTCAATCTACACTACTTATCGAATCAAAATTAAATTAACATATTCGTGACCGGACGGACATTCTTAAGGATTTGGCCACTTTAGATTTTGTCGCCGTTTATTATTTTTTTTAAAATTGATTAACTTCAATGTAACTTTTTAACTTTTTGAACGATTTTGCCACAAAACTAATGGCATTCAATCCAGATCGAAGCTTGCGGATGATCCAAATTTCAACTCGATCCGAGCCTCCGTTCGAACGTATGGCAAGACATACAAACAAACAAACAAACAAAAAACTAAAAAAACTTTTAAAAAAACGACTATTTTTTCTGGCAGAGTCAAATGGAAACGCTCGCTTCGCTCGCTTAACTAGGTCGTAAGTTCAAGATATTAATGATGGTCTTTCAAGCTCACCGACAGGAGAACCAGATGGCATAAGCCTGACGGTGGATTGGAAAGTGATGTACGAAAATTCACGATTTTAATTTATGTCATTGATAAAAGGTGTGAAGTACCATTTAAAAATTTCACACATTTCGTGTTACAGATTGTTGTCAACTTACAATCAGCATACAACTCGGCCCAGGCGTACTTCCAGCCTCCATTCTCGGGTCGAACACGACATGCGACTACCCATGTTTTTAACCCTTTCACATCGAGAGAAATACCACATGTTCCAGTCCACAGACCCCGGCCGCTGTAGCCGTAGTAGGTTATACCCGGGTTCAAGTGTTCAGGATGGGGCGGGGACTCAGACCCCTTCATTAACTCCAGCACCGGGCCAGCCCCTGAATTGTAGTCCCACCAACTGAACTGGCACCCGGCGAGGGCCACGTCAGCGGTGCAGTTAAAGTAAACAGTTGTTTTGCTTTGAAACACGTGCAGGTGTTCCGGAGTCATGGTCAGATTGTAGGCCGCGACACCTGGAGATAGACAACACCATTGATTCACACCTACATCACAGGCTGACCAAGAGAGTCTTTACGAGATAAACATGTTCTCAGCCCGCTCGTATGCACTCAAATTAAGATGTACAAAGCACTGGAGAAAAATTGAAAATACGTAGAGAATTGTTAAAAGCACACGACACAGATAGTTTTATGCAGAACAACATACAAGAAACAGAATTATTGTTTTATCTAATAAACCCGACTTTTTAACCATTGTTTGGCAAAAAGTCAACGCGACGGGAGCAACCTCTTCTTGAGCCCGTTGCGTCGACTTTATGCGTAACCATGGTGTACATGAGGTTTTACTACATTGTTTTTTGTATGTTGTTCTGCAAAAAAATATCCGTGTCGTGTGCTTTTTAGAATTCTCGTACGTAATTTCAATTTTCTCTTGAGGTTGTACATCTTTATTTGAGTGCTTACGAGCGTGCCGTGTACAAACCTGTCTCGTGAAGACTCTAACAAAATATTTTATAAGGTATTCGGTGTTGTTAGTTAAATAGTAATAAAATTATTCTTCAACCATTCCGCTCAAGTCATTTCATTGAACAGGTTTATACAAAGTTCTTATATGAAAGGAAGCTTCAAACTCACCGGGCGCCAGAAGACTGGCCATTGCCAACAGCATTAATGTGTAAGTCTCCATAATTACTTTTTAACGCAGAAGTTTAAACTAGTGTGCATACACAAGTAAGTCTTCCAAGTCAATGCATGTTGTTCAAAGCAAGGCTACGTTGTTACCAACCAGAATCTGACAATATTTGTTGCCTGCCTTCAGTAGTGTCCATGGCCTCTGACCCGAGTGTGACATCAATGCATGTTGTTCAAAGCACGGCTACGTTGTTACCAACCAGAATCTAACAATAATATTTCAATCATGAACTTAAAAGAAGATATTTCAATCGGCTATTGAACCCGGTTTTCCCCTAGCCAGGCGCACGTCTTGCTTGAACCACTAGGCAACAGAGACGGAAAACATTATGTACTTATAATAGATTTTATAAATGCTGGGTGACACCTCGAAACCATCCCAACTCTGCTTGTTGCATAAGGTGTTCGAGTGTACTTGCACTCCGCTGCTTAGCTGAGGTGACCTACATACAAATAATCACACTCAGGAAATACCAGAATGTCCGATCTTCATGCAGACTGTGGGTGCACTGTCAGTTTCTTGTTGTGTATTATAAAATACTCTTCAAACCTCTTATTTGAAACACACCACCAAATTATGTTGCACGGACGAACCGTAATCCACACATTCAGACACCAGGTACGGGTGCAAAAGTCCACTAACAATATCTCTCCCGTTTTGGATTTTGAAAAAACTCGTAAAACCTCGTATTTGTATTGTTTGACAAAAAAATTCGAACTCCAATTCAGAAATCTGTTTCCTTTTAATTAGGTGGAAGCATAATGTGTTTTGAAACTATATCCAGAAAACCCATTCGCAAAACTAAATTTTGCATTGGATGTGCTGGCTACACTAATGTCCAAAAACGACATATAATGTGTGTAAAATGATAGTGAGGTTATGTCCAGCCCAAAAATATATATTTGACGTTGTATTGAAGATGAAGGTAGTCTGTTATTTAACAAACTTTCAGAGACATGTAAGATTTTGACCCTAGGGTGATTATAGCCTTAAGTGATGGTTATGTAAGAACCAGCAATCGCATTGCTTGTGTTTTAATATCTGGACCTCCCGGCGGCAGAAACGTTATCGAGGCCGAGGTCATGTTATTGACCTCCGGAATGATAACCTCAAGCCTGCACCTAGAATATTTCGGCTACTGGATTATACTCGAAAAGTATTCTAAAATAACGTGAAATAAACTAGGAAAACGCTCAGTTGGAAGCGTTGTTGAGCGAGCACCGGTACGTGCAACATGACCGAGTACGACATTCCCTCAAGGCCCACCACACAGTGTAGGCCTAACTTGATATTGACATTGTACACTATATACTATTCCAACATCTTTGCATTGTACTAATTCACGTCATGCATTCTAAAGTGTATCTTGGTATCTTCACTGCCTCCTTTATTTTTTAACATCATGTTTCGAATTATGATTACCAATAAAGTCTTTAAGGTCTTGACCGATTTAGCTGAAAATTTGGAAAATAGGAGAGAATGTTGTATTTATTGACCTTGCAAAATTTCATAACGATCGGAACAATTTTTTTTTTTTTTTTAATTTTAATTTTTTTTAATTTATTATAAACAACGATCGGATTTTGTACAAAAACTATACAGCACCCCGCCTAGGTGGTATGTAAATGCTGTAAAAAAATTCAGCATCGAACAGAGAAGCGGTGCGACCTGTATCGAAGCAGTAACAGGAAAAAAAACAAAAAAACAAAAAACAGACATTTGAGCCATAAGAGTCAAGTGGAGACGCTCGCTTCGCTCGCTCAATTATTGGTTCGTTAAGTTTAAGGGCGTGTCAACCGTTGGGTAATAATGCGCCACTATATACTAAGGGATGTGAGAAGGATGGGCCCATGCTGGTCAGAACCAGCCAAAGGTTTTAGGGAGGAAAGGGGGTGGTTCTCACGTCGTGGTCGTCATGGTCTTTGTCATCGGTCTTGTTGTCATGGTCGTCGTCGGGAAGGTCGTCAAGGGAAAGGGGAGATTTCCCGACGTAGATTGTTTGAGATCGCCTCTAGTTTCAGATAGAACTCCCCTAAATGCTAGCTGATGTTTTCGATATGGACTTTATCTCTTTCCTCGCCTTTTACGATTAGCAGAGCCATGCTCTGGGCCAAACTCTACAGGAGGTGAAATTAATGGAAAAATAATAAAGTAAGTGTTGATTTGGCCCTCCGTCACAATATGAAGTATATTATTATAATAGTAACTTAAACGTGTTTGGGTGAACTCACAGCATTAAGAGGGCACTTCTTCGCTACGATTAAGCAAAAAACATTGCTCACAGAAAAAGGTCTTATTGCCGAACAAATAGAGCAAATAAACTCAAATAATAATGTATGTGTTTCTTATATTGAGATGATTGAGTATTTTAGTACTATCCTTCTTCTTCTTCTTCTTCTTCTTCTTCTTCTTCTTCTTCTTCTTCTTCTTCTTCTTAATTTTTTTTTTAAATAAATTTTATATAAATCAACATCTAAAGGGTACATAAGCATAAGCTTTATAAAGAACCTTGTGTAAAGTATAACGTGCTATCTTTAATCATTCATTAGTCAGATCTTTTTTGCGAGAGTAAGTTTTAAGACAAATAAAATGGGCAAGATTGGGCTAAAGCGGCTGCCAGATGATTAACAAAGTTGTTCAACTACCATTGCCCAACTTTATTGCTATCCCTGACACACAAGCAACAAAATAAAGAAGCAGTGGTGACACTTACTGTTGTGATTGGTTATCAACGATCACGTGATGCTTTGAAGAGATCTGATCGGATGTTGCTTACTTTTATTGCCATGCAGTTCAGAATATTGAACATTTTTAGGGTGTTGCCGGGCGTTGGGCAAGTCGAATTGACCGTTTGGCGAGCAGTCGGCAATATGCATGCTATCAATAATTGCACACCAACCCACACAACATTGCTGGGCAACTAAGTTGGGCAACTATATTGATCGTTTGGCAGCCTCTTTACGAGCAGCGGTAAGGGCCTTCTTAATACCACAGGTTTCCTTGTTTCAGAGTCCACCACTCAGCATTATATCGGTCGTCGAGGGACAAACACATCTAAGTGGATTCTATGGTGACGTCTGGAATATCCTGGAGAAAGCAGCGAACTTTACGTAGGTATTATTTAGAATTAGGACACTATTAGTGTGACGTCATTCCATCATGGCCGCCATTGCAACGCATAGCAACGCCCAGTTTTGACACCAAACACGATTTTGTTCCCTTCAGAAACTAATGGGTAGTATTTTTTGGCGTAGTCTCTCAAAGGTATATGTATTTTTATAATCCAATTATAGGTCTACTTACACAATATTTTACAATGGTTTGTCATTTTTGTGTTATTATGTTCAAGCTATGAGTCTATGAAGTATTGCTGTATGTAGTTACTGCAGCCGTCAAATTCAGTTTGGTGAAAATTTTGCTAATTGCTAAGGTCAACCATTTGCGTGCAGGTGCGTAAGGAACGTTTTGAAAGTTGAGGGAGGGTCAAATTTATTAGCAGCTCTCATGGACGATAGTCTGGGGTCTGGGGCGAAATTTCACCATACTACAGTTATTTCGTCAAGTTTTAACTGCACTCGGACTCGGAAAACTATGTTTTACAGAAACTATCTGCGAACTAAAAACTCAATAACTGAACGTTACGTGGTCCATTTAAGTAAATTCCAACCTTATTCTTGGAGTAATGACGGAGCATACAGTCAAACATATTCGTTTAACCACGGTAACTGTCGAATTGTATAAGTGTATGTGCATATTTAGAACAGAAATTCTGGGATTAATATTTAACTCACGTTAGTTTGCCCCCCAGGCCAAACTTGGCGGGAGCATTGCCCACGCTACCCCCCCCCCCCCGGTTCCTAAGCCACTAGTTACGTGAATTCACTACTTAAAGATTCTATTGAAGAAGGAGGGAAATATTGTGTTCAGTTGAAGTGATGTTAGTCACATTTTGAAAACAAAAATGCTATTTGTTTGTAGTGTGTTTATTGTAGGCCTAAACAATATAAAATGTAATGTGAATTTTTCGCTATCAAAAATGAACTTGTACTTTTTGTCATGCTATCTGTTTAATTAAAGATAAGTCCTATTAATATAATATGCAATCATCAATGCGATTAGACTAGTCAGCTAGGTTTCAACGATCTTTAAATTGGTCACATGATCAACTTAGCACAAACAATTCAGAAAAACTAAAAATGCTATCCTGCAATGGCCGCCTGATATTGGAGCACTGGAAGTACTTTGACAGCTGAATTATTAGGTCATATTATAGGCGATGTTCAAAAAGTGGTATTTTAGATGCCTACATCTAAACTACGGGCACAAAACAATTTTGCACCGAGGTTGCGGGGCTCAGCGTAGCTTAATTATCATCTTCATCCTGCACCTGCTTCTCCAACAATATTCCCCTTTCATTCCTCTCCTCCCACAGCTTCACTTCCATCACCTGGTTGCACGATTCACCTCGCTCTTCTTAGTCTCCTTCAATCAATCTTCCCCATTTGTCACTCGGTCTTCCTACTTTTCTTTTACCTTCCACCTCTGCCTCAAAGTTTCGTCTTGGGATGTTATCCATTTCCATCCACTTCATATGTCCTTACGATCTTTAACGTTCCCTATCTAATTTAAACTTCAATTTCTCCAGTTCTAATTCCTTTCTTAAAACGTTGCTTCTAATCTTATTAAGTTTTGTAACCAATATTACTACAAGTTATTAGGAATAAGGTTTAACTGAAAATAGATGATTTAAAACACAGAGTTGCTGCATAGACAGACAGTAGAGAACTGCCTGCATCACCGTCATTAATGATCCACATCAAATGCAACAGTTGACCACGTGGACCTAGGACACTGAACAACATAACAAATCGCGTAAATAGAAACAAACGTGCATGAATAAAAAATAAAGTTCAAATGATATGATGTTAGTCAACATGTACCATTGTAACAATTTTATATCCAAGTATATAGAAGACAAAATTTTTTAACCGATAAAATAGTGTTTAAGAATCTCAAGCAAAGAATTTGATTCAAGCAGCTGCAAGGCCCTATGATAACTTTAATTTTGGAAGCATAAGCAATAGGGAAGACTCCAAACTTTTTTTCAATATTCTAATGTATTCAGGGCTAGTTTCTGATTACATAAATATCAATTTTTTGATATTTATAAAATATTTTCAGTCATTAAAGTGACCTTAAAGTGTTACACGTAATAATGGCGGGAAAACAGGGCAAAATGTCATTATCCTACAACCAATCACCGTGTGATCATTGAAAAAAATCGTTACGATGGTGTTTTTAAGTGAATATCTACTGATTCTGTACACCAGCGCTAATATCTACGAATGAGGAGCCTTCTCTATTATCACGTAGACAAACTTCTGCGCAGGACAATCCACACGGTCCCAAACCTCGGCAACACCAACCAATACGACGAGATGTTTGACCAGGTGGTCAGGGGAGCGGCCGACGCTACATCCACTTGCATTCTACATTCTGTTGCGAGGGATCTAGTCGCAGACTTCACTATGCCCTTGATGAAAATACCGTGAGTGTGTTAAAACCAATTATATTTAACATCTAGTAGGCTAGATCCCCAGTCATTGGTCCATGGGCGTGACAATTTGAAGACATCTTGACTAGGGCAGTCTGCATGTTAAAGTAGATGGAAGCGATTTGTTGCCAAAATATTTTTCAAGATGGCTGTCAGGTTGACAGGTGAGCATACTAGCCATTAACACCAAATGATTACTAAAATCCCTTATGCAATAACCTTTTATTGTTTCTGTCTGTGCATTCCTATGCTGCACAAGCTAAAACCATATCAAACAATCCAGGAAAATAATTAATCGCATCTAAAACATAAAGCATAAATTGAAACGCCAAATTGCCATCTTGAATAAGTCAGATTGGCGCTTCAATTTGCTACGCTCGCGCCTGTGCGGACGTATTAGAGACTGTGGATCTAGCCTACTATAGATGTTACATATAATTGGTTAAAACATAGAATAAACTACACCTCCATGGCCATATTTGAACATGGACAATTTTTTGGCAATGTTTGTCCATTTAAAAATTCGCTGATCGGCAAATCCAGCTAATTTCACATACATTCTAGATCACTTTTCGATCACCAATTTTCACCAACTTTAAAATGTTGTGATGTTGTTTTAAAGGATGAGAGCAATGCGCTATCAGAGCACATTTAAAGATTTTAAATAAATGTTTTCGACACAAGATTGGACATTTACTATAAATTACCCAATTGGTGGATAATTTACTGTCCGTCAGGACCGTTAGGTAAGCACAATATATTTGGAAAAAAATCTGTTATTTCGGAAAACACAAATAATTACTTAACATTTTGGAACAAACCACACCCCGACAGGACAAAAATTAGAGCTTACAAGCGGTTTGCTGGAACTCATCCAAGGGTCTTAATATGCGACGAGTACGAATGCCCATGAGTATCTAACACTGGAAATTCTCGGTGATGGTGTAAGTAATTTTTGCAAGGATTTACAATCAAAAGCATTCAATTCTTTGTCTCAATAGTTGTCATTTGGACAAAACTGTTAGTGGATATCGGGAGGAAAATCCCATGCTGGTCAGAACCAGCCACAGGTAGGGAAGGAAACTTGGGGGGAAGATCGTCATCGTCTTTGTCAACGTACGTGTTGTCATGGTCGTCGTAGTCGTCGTCGGGGAGATTTTAGAGATTTGTGCGACAAGTTTTTAACATCATTGTGGCATTTTACTACCTTGTTTGGCTAGGTAGGAACTGTTGTTCGGATTTCTCCAACATAATTGCTTCAATTGGCAGCGGCCGGGTAGAAAGCCTCAAATTCTCGGCTGTATATCCTGCGCCTGCATTTTCTGCCCTGGGGATGCTGATCCATCTGTATACAGATTTAGACATTCGTTTGGGTTTAATTCTAGCACATTATTAGCACATATATAAGATAAGAACAGCATTTATTAGCTCAAATTAGCTGAACACACATATAGTTTACATACCAACTTATAACAATACAACATAACAATTCTTCCAAAGACAAGAATGCACACAAAGAAACAACACAACAACAAATTTAATCCAAAGTAACTATACAAGTTATTCCTACAGTACATACAATTAAAACAATAAATTATTAATAACACTTGAATTTTTAATTAATTTACTAATTTTACTCTTAAAAACATCTACAGTGGATTTCAGTTCGGCTTGTCAGCAGTCAAACCGGCTTCTTAGGGAGGTTCTCTAGGTTAACGTAGCTCAGGCGCTGACGAGCCGAACTGAAAGGAATTTTAGCGATTTGATTTCTTGTATCTCTGCTGACAAGTTATTATAGTCTTTGATTCCTGAATAAAAAACAGACTTCATAGTTTTCCAATGCCAATTTCTTTAATAATGATCTAATAAGTGGTTGTTTTTCTAACAAATATGTCTGGTATACTGTCAATCCATGTGGAATTTCTAGCACTGCGACACGTTCGGTGGAAGGAGGTCTTGGTCGTCAAGGGAAGGGGAGAGGTCGTCGACGACGACCGCCAGAGACCGACTTTAGTGTATTTATTTATTTAACGTTTATTCTAATCAGTTAAAAACTGATTTGCAAAGGAAGACAACAAAAAAAATGTAATATTTCAAAAGAAACTTATTAGAACGGGAAAATGATTTTTATTAATTAATTTAACTTAACACTGCTCTGAGGTGGGAAAATAAGTTTTTATGTTACAATATTTCGAAAAGTTTCATTTTTCTTCGACAGCAGGCAGAATTTCCAAAAATAAAAACATATCAACAAACAATAACTAACAAACAATTATCTATGAATCTATCTTCTTTGGCCTATTATCTTTTATTCAACTAAAGTTGATTTGTCATAGGGATAGATCGTTTTTAAATGTTTTTCTCACCTTGTTAAATTACTTACAAAAAAAAAACATCTTTGCAATTATTTTTTCATCTACTTAGTCTGTAGTAGTCATCTGTGGTTATTGTTTATTGAGATGTTTGTATTTTTAGAAACAATGAATGTCTGTCGAAGAAAAATGAAACTTTTCGAAAAATTGCAACATAATAAAAAAACTTATTTTCCCACTCAAGAGCAGTGTTAAGTTCAATTAATTATTAAATTAAATAAATCTAAATTGCATAAATACAGACACAATGATAAACTATGTAAGTAAAGTTTGAAATAGTGAATATAGTTGATTAGCAGATGCCATGCTCCGGGCTAATTCTACCCCGGGCCCCGACAGGGAAAATAAGTTGTTATAAAATAATATATTATGTGTACTTTTGTCTCCTGGTAGTTTCCGGATCTTCGTAGCGGAACCTACGGCTCGCGAGGTGAAGTGGGACGACGTTCTCTCTCCATTCTCCCGAGCTTTGTGGTTCTCGTTGTTGGGGTCCACGGTTGTTGCTGCCTCGATGCTGTCACTACTGAGCTATCTGATGGGGAGAGTTGCAGCCAACACCCAGGACAACTATCCGCTCAGAGATGCATTGTTCTTGGTGTTTGGCTCTGTCTTCTGCCAGCAAGGTAAGCTTAGCTTTTATTGAAGAGGAAGTATCACTTCCTATATTAAAACCATGTGAAATAAATTGTTACGTCTAGGGGTAGTAAGTAACAATAATCAATGCTGATATAATTATTCAGTATTTATTTAAATTAATCTTCAGAAAATACAGAAAGAAACCATTCCTAAAATCACCACAATCGACAATCCAATAACACCTTCTTCTGTTTTTCCCACCGCTTGCTAAGGCTGTCTCCCGAAGGGGATTCCAATGCCTCCTAGATACTCCCTCCAACTTGACTATACACACATTGACCTGACTAGGGCTAGTTAGGTTATACCTAACATTCTCCCCCTTTTTCTTCAGACCACACGATGACAAGATTGTAAGGATGGTCAGCTTAAGGTGGTGGGGGCGCAGGCCGGACCACTGGTGCTGGAGGAAAGTCAGTATTCGGGGCCCAGTCAGGTGGATCCATATTGTGCAGCAGTTGGTCAATGTTTGCATGACCAGCAGATTTACCCGTTCGCTGGTCTACAAGGTCATACACGTTATTGCCAATCTTTCGCACAAGCATGTATGGTCCATCTCGTTTTGGAGCTAGGCTTGCCGAAATCCTCTTACTTGCATCACTGAGAGTGTGTTAGTCTCGCCACACCAAGTCACCTACACGAAACTCAACATCCTTGCGTCCAGAGTCGTATCTTGTCTTTTGACTATCATGCAGTTTTCCGGACCTAGCAGCTGCAAAATCCCGAGCATCAGTCAGACGGTTTAACAGGTCTGCTGCAAAATGTTGTGTTTCCGCTGGCAAATTGATATTGTCTTCTATTCCGTCTTCTGTATCTTTTGGGACCATGGAGCTCGAAGTTCTCTTCCGTAGACTAAAAAAGCCGGAGAGTACCCAGTAACTGAGCTAACTGAAGTACGAAGAGCAAAGAGTATTTCAGGCAAACAAGAGTCCCAATCCGATGTGTGTCACAGTATGCCTTGAGAGTCGCATTGTACCGTTCTACCATTTGTCCCGCCGGACGGTAGGGGACTGTGCGCCTCTCAATGATTCCCATATGAGACAGTACACCCTTCCACAGTGCACTGACAAATGGCTTTCCATTGTCACTTGAAATGCTCTTGGGGAACCCATGCCTTGTAAATACTTCCACCATACATCGGACTATAGATGAGGTATTAGGGTTTTTAATAGGAAATACCTATAAGTACTTGGTGAATTTGTCCACAATTACCAATAAGTAGTTGAAATGGCGTGGAGATGTCGGAAGTGGTCCCACAAGGTCAACGCTGAGTTCATCCATGGGGCCACTAGGAAGTCTGCTGTCCATTTTGCCTGTTGGTTTCTGACGAATAGACTTCAAAGTTTGGCAAGATTTGCAAGAGCAAACAAATTTAGCAATATCGGGACGCATCCCCATCCAAACAAAAGAGCGTTGTACCTTTTTAAAGTTCTGAAGAACCCGCCATGCCCACTTAATGGGTGGTTGTGTTCAGCTGACAACACCAAGGACCGAAGAACTTTAGGAAGCCAGGTTTTGCTGTAAGTTCCCTCTTCGGTTCCTGGGAGTCCAGCAATGCGCCTCACTAAAACGCCCTCCTCATCCAATGCACTTTCTTTAGCCATTGTCTGCACCCAAGCTGCAAGCCGCACATTTGTAGGTAACTTACCTGTGAGCATAAAGTGTGCTAAAGGTCGAAGGTCCTCATCCTTTTTCTGAAGTCCAATGAGCATAGGTTAGTCCTTCAGAACAGTTATGTCTAGATCATTCACTGAAAATACTGCTTTTGCACATGGGACAGCTTTGAAAGTCACATTTTGAAGATGGTCAGACATAGAAATAGGGAACAGTGCTTCAGGCAATGAGGGAACATGATCCTGTTGCACTACTGCACAAGGAGCTCTGCTTAGTGCATCAGCTGGTATGTTGTCACGGCCCTTACGAAACCGTATAGTGCAATCGAAACCTTGCAACCGTAAAACCCAGCGTTTCACCCGGCTAGAAGTAAGTTCTGTTTTGAACATCCACGTAAGAGAGGCATGATCACAAAAGACGTCAAAGTGTGAAAACTCCAGATAGGGTCGAAACTTATCAACAGCCCAAACTACCGCCAGGCATTCCAGCTCCTGCACAGTGTAATGTTCTTCATGCTTTGTTAACTGCCGGCTTATGAATTCTACGGGGCGGAATACGTTATTGAATTCTTGCAAAAGTACAGCTGCAATACCAACACCACTGGCATCTGTTTCCACTCTGAATGGTTTGTTAAGATCGGGAAGTGCTAGTGCTGTGGCATCAATGAGGCCATCCATGAGAGCCCGAAAAGCGGCTGCCTCTCTCTGTTTCCAAACGCCATTGCGTGTTCTTGCGCAACAGGTGTGTGAGTGGCAAGGACACTTGGCAAAAATTTGGAAGAAAAGACCGGGAGTACCCAACAAAACCAAGGAAACGCTGCAGCTCCTTAACCGTGGTTGGTGATGGGTAGTTCTTTAATGTAGCCAGTTTCTCCGGGTCAGGAGCACATTCTCCGGGACGAATAAGGTGGCCAAGAAAACCCAGTTGCTGCTGAAACAGCTGAACTTTTCGTGGGTTTATAGTTAAATTTGCAGCTTCAATGCGTGACAGTACTGCATCCACGTCACGGACATGCTGTTCTGCTGTCTCAGAAAAAAACACAAAATCATCCCAAAAAGCCATGACACTTTTGTACTTGAGGTCGTGTAGTACATTATTCATGAGCTCCTGGAACCGAGCAGGACTGCCGGCGAGGCCAAACGGCATACAAAGGTATTCGAAGACTCCACGATGGCATATGAAAGCCGTTTTATGTCGATCTGCAGGAGAAACGGATATCTGATGAAAACCTTGAGACAAGTCTAGGGTTGAAAACCACTTAGCTCGTCCCAATTGTGCAAACACCCATTCTGTGTTCGGCATAGGATATAGTGGCACAGTAGTGCGCTTATTGACCTGTCTGTAGTCCACAGCCAGTCTGTGGCTCCCGATTTTTTCGGAACCATAACTGGAGCAGAGGTCCAACTACTGCTGGATGATTGTATGATACCCTGCTCCAACAGGTCGTCCACGAGCCCATCGAGAACCACCCTTTTGCTGTTGTTGACCGGGCGCAACTTGCATCTGGATGGTCTGTTATTACCTGTGTCAATTGTATGTTCAATTCTTGTAGTTAACCCTGGGACTGCCGTGAAGATATGGGCATATCTTGCAAGGACTTTAGCCAGGGAAACTTGCACTTCCGGAGGACCATGTTGAACAGCACCCTCTATTGTCGCAAACACTAACTGCGCCTCAGTGGACAAGTTTTGCTGCAATTCAGGTTGTTCCTGTAGCGATGTACGAGTGAATCCTGGTAGCATAGGAGCTACTATACGCAACGCTGCTACAACGTCATCAAGCTGTTTCTGCCGCCCTGGACCTGAAGCCACAGGCAATGGTGCACCGGAAGATAGAGGAGATAAACGAACAGGAGAGCCAGTAGTCGGGATAACTGTATCCTCAGTTATCATCATCAGTGTATCATCATGTTGAACAGCACCTTGTATTGGCGCAAGCACTAACTGCGCCTCAGTGGACAAGTTTTGCTGCAAATCAGGGTGTTGCTGTAGAGATGTACGAGTGAATCCTGGTAACATAGGAGCTACTATACGCCAAGCTGCTACAACGTCATCAACCTGTTTCTGCCGACGTGGACCTGAAGCCACAGGCAATGGCGCGTGTGAAGTAAGAGGAGATAAACGAACAGGAGATACAGTAGTCTGGATAACTGTATCCTCAGCTGCTGTCAGGGAAAACAACTGTTGCAATCCAATTGAGTCTATGACAGTGTCAATATCCCTTGATACTCCCATACTATTAACACTCTGGTTTGCAAAAGGAATCAGCCTCTGTATGGACGTACCAACTGTCCAGCCTCCTTCCGCTATGTGCAGTGAAATGCATGTTGCTTGGAGAAGTCTCGTCCCAGGATAATGGTGGCTGCAAAGTCAGGCAAGATAATAATTTTTGCCGACGCGTACCTCCGGACCATCGGATGTGTACTCGAAGCTGTGCTGTAGCTGCTGCAGTCCCTGATGCTAAACACAATGAACGCGAAACATTGCATGCTTAAGTACCTGCTGCTACTGCTGCCTGTAGACCCAACTCCCCTAGTAAACTGACACACGATCCCGTGTCCATCAGTGCGGGGAGAGAAGCATCTCCTATATTTACATCTAAAATGGGAGTTCCACATTTGACGTGGCTTACCTGCATTACTGATTCCATGCAAGACCTCGCAGGCAAAGGTAAAGGTCTCACATCTGGTAGTTTCCCTGGTTGTTAGTTGTAGGTATAGTGCCTAGATCTGAGCGGGGTGTGGGGCATTGCTTAGCCCAGTGTCCTCTACCTCCACACCGGTTGCAGGAGTCGTTTTACCGAGCTCGAGGGAGTGTAGGCGCCTTACGTTTGAACAACGCATCTGAAGTTGTTTGCTTGGTGGGGTAGAAAGCGAGGTCTCGTTCAAGGCAGGTATCAGGCAAAGGAGGAGGGCGGTAACACGAATTATGCCAAACCAAATCCTGAATCTCTGGACCTACATCCTCTAAGTCTCTTAGTGATGTGAAGTTCCTCCCTAGCAATGCATGTCGAGTAAATGGAGTAACTTGGGCCAAGACTCTGTTCACTAGCTCCTCTTCAGACTCTGTGGATCCTAAACGCTCGCTGTAAGCTCTGATGACCCGCACAAAGGAGCCAAGGTCTTCATCAGGGTGCTGTGTCCGAGTTTCCAGTTCCATGCGCAGACGTCGTAGGCGATCCGGTTCTCCAAAGGTCCTGAGGAAATCCTGCTGAAAACCATCCCAAATGGTGTATCCCCCACGTGACATCCACCAGCGTTGCGCATCACCCACTAGCGCCACAGGAAGAATCTCCTGCAACAGCCAATGCCGATCGCTATGCACTGCTGTAGCGTACCGAGAGAGTTGCTGAAGAAATTCAGCCGGTGAATTTGCATCCAAACGCCCTTCAAATATTGGTATGTCAATTTTGAGGGCACGAACCGTGGTATCCCCTATATGTTCTCGAGGAACAATGTCACAAGCCCTTGGCGACGTCGCGAGCATGGGATGCGTGAGCAACCCTGTACTATCTGCAACGGGCGACGGTGAAGCAAACTCTGGTTGCGATATCAAATAGGCGTTGATCTGCGTTGGAGACGCAAGCTCGGGTCGCACGGACGACCTTGCACCGGAAGCCTCAAACGGCAAGGTTGGTGACACAGTGGAACGCGACCGTGGCGGAACGGGAGGCGCGCCAACAGTGGTGCATTCACTCGTCGTAGCCTGCACTGGTGAAGTTTCCGCCTCACATACCATTCGCAATGCACGTACAAATCCGTCAGAATTATTTACCTGAAACCTTCCCATGGCTTGTATTAGATCCAAAGGTACAGCGTCCTCGTCAAACCGCGGCGACACGAAAGGGTTTGATTCCATATCGACACACAACCATGCACGTAAAAATCCCAATTGTTACGTCTAGGGGTAGTAAGTAACAATAATCAATGCTGATATAATTATTCAGTATTTATTTAAATTAATCTTCAGAAAATACAGAAAGAAACCATTCCTTAAATCACCACAATCGACAATCCAATAACACCTTCTTCTCTTTTTCCCACCGCTTGCTTAGGCTGTCTCCCGAAGGGGATTCCAATGCCTCCTAGATACTCCCTCCAACTTGACTATACACACATTGACCTGACTAGGGCAAGTTAGGTTATACCTAACAAAATTTATTGGATGAGCGAAGCGAAGACTTCAATTTCACTGACCCCCCAAAAAATAAGCACATTCACGCTCTACCGGGCAAACGGCATATGCGATCTTGATGAAAATAGGGGGGGACCTTTGAAATCTCTGAACTTAGACTTGCCACATTTTTATGTATAATCGAAGATATATTTCTCATGAATATCGTACTTTTACGATTTTTTCCTATTTCTACTGCGATATTTTCGTGATATTTGGGCCGATTCTGACCAAACGGGTGAAACTACAACGTCACATGAACATTAATGAAATGGTGATTAATTGTCTTTTGAAAGAAAAAGTTGAAAAAGTTGGCCAGAATCCATAGAATAAAGGTATTATAATGAGTTTTTTTAGGTGTACAATAATTAACAAGTAACTATAGAAACTTGACAACAATAACCTACAATGCGTTCAAAAAGCAAAACCTTCAGGTCTCCAGATATTTTATATTCTAATTACCATAGCAATTTAATACTACTTTATAACAAATAACCTTATTTAACAAAAATGATTTTGCAATGGGACTTGGAAAAGTAAAGAGAACCCACTTATACTAAAAACTTACAAACAAAGCTCATCCGTCAACGCGACTACAAAAACCGTTAGCGAAGCGGCCTAGTTTTAGTAACATCTCTTAAAACGTAACGCAAAAACGAAAAAGTGGCAAATAGGTCTCATGTAGTTTCATTCCCTCGTCTGGGCCCGGGGTAGAATTGGCCAGAGCATGGCTCTGCTAATCGTAAAAGGCGATTCAAGAGAAAAAGTCCACCTCGCAAACATCAGCTAGTGAGAGGGGAGTATATTACGTACCTATCTATCTAATAGTCGCTCGACCCTTCTATTGATGGTCTCTAAACCATCCAATTAAATTATTTCTTTTCACGACATAAACTGTTGTAATTAACCTTTTAATTAAATGTTCTTATATGTTAATGATTTTAACTTTAATGAGTTCAAAATATTCTTAGCACTTCTGATGAAAGTAGTGTATTGTATAGTTGTTAGTTTTAAATCAATTTTTTGCATTCAAAAGCATTTTCATATTGATTTTATTTCAGTAAACTTTAAAAAATTAAAAACCATTAACAATTTGAGAATTTTAAAGGAAAATTTACAACATTTAACTAATAAAACAAAAAGGGTTTTATCTTATTCAAGAAAATTTCGAGCCCCCAAATAAAAGGTCGAGGAATTTAGAAGATAAGACTAAAGTCCTTTGCAAGTAAAAAAACGACCCCGGGTACAAAAAATTTAAACCCCTCCCGTTCCACCTCCACCGGCACGGGTAAAGTGCTCGCGAGGCGTTGGTAGGGGTAGGCCGATGACCCATTATCCAGGTGTCATTGTTAAGAAAGCAATTTTTTGATGTATTTAAAAGGTTATAATTTACATTTATTTCAAATAGGGAAAAATCATGAAAAATTAATAAAAAAATAAACTTTGATTTTTGAAAAAGCAAGAAAAAATGCCGTAATTAGTGAGTTTTAAATTTATGGTTAATCAAATAATTACGGCGGCAATAAATTTCGGCAGTTTTCAAGTATTTTAAAAAAACAAAGTTTATTTTATATTAATTTCGTGATTATTCCCTATATTTTAAAAAAAAATATAAAATTTTACATTTTAAATACATCAAAAAAATTTCTTTTTAACAATGCACCTGGTGAATGGGTCATGCGCCTACCGCATTCCACCTCGCGAGCACTGCAAACCCTGCCCAGTGGAGGTGGAAAGAGGGGGGAATTTCTTGATACCGGGATCGTTTTTTATTTCAAAAGGTTCATCCTGTGCGTCTGCCATGCGAGGAAAATGGTGGGGAGTAAAGAGGGGGGAAATTCCCACCCCTTTCGGGCCAATCTTTCCCTGAAGTCCACTTTAAAGCTATTTTAACTTAATTACTTTTGCAAAATTTTCACTTTCTTCGTTCAAAAAATTTTCCTGTGGGGTATTTTTTTATTTATTTATATTATTTTTTGGGGGAAAATTTTTTTTCACATTCAGCTTTTTACTGCTATTTCAGAGTGACCAGTGATCAGTGATGAAATTACATGTTTAAAGAAGGAGGAGAGGAAACCAAGTACCAGCACGTAGCGTACCCCTTTCAAAAAAGTTTTCAAGTCCCAAACCCGGCTCTTCGCCCCATCTTAAGAGTGCTTTTTTTAACCCGGGGGGAATTTTTACTAGAGAGGGGAGAGAGCATCTTTCCCCGGGGTCGAAGGCGGGGACAAAAGCGATTTTCCCAAATTTCATGTTTTTTTGACCCAAATAACAGCGCAGGCGAGCTAAATGTTTTCACCAGTCCCCCCAGATACGGTTACGCTTTTGCACTCCTGACTGCCCTGAGCGGGCCCGAGGCCGCCCGCTAACCACTTCGTTCTCGGGGGGCCCCCACTGCGCATAGACCCCGCCCCGAAGTTACATTAGTGAATTGAGCTTTTTATTTCAAACACTATCTTTTTCGCGATTGTCAAACGGTTTTTATTATACTGCACGCCCTTTAACCTCTCATTCCCAATAGAATATGATTATTTTATTACACATTTATTAGGACATTTTTAAATTCTTTTATTCTGAAAATACGAGTAGGCAATTAATAAAACCGAATAAAAACAAAAAAAAAAATGAAAACCCCTGGAAACGGGGCGTTTGTCTGGCAAAGGTCTTGAGCGACTTTTTTTGAATTACGAATAAAGGGAAAACGTGGAGACAAAAGGGGGAAATGGGGGGCATCCAGTCAAGGTGAAGAAAAAGCAGTGCAAAGGACTATCAAATTCAATTCTTTGGGGGCAATCATAACATATGTTTTGTTTCCTGTTTCTTACATTGGGGTTTTAATAATTTTATTATTAGTAGTATTTTCTTTTCTTTTTTTTTTTTTTTTCAAAAAAATGGGGGGAAAACCCAATTAACGTTTTTTTCAAAACGTTGAAAAACATTATAAAAATTAAATCTAATTTTCCCCCCGAAATTGCAAAATTTTACCAACCAAACCCAAAAACTAAAAAAGTGGGTAAAGATAAAAAACCAATTGCACGTCATTTAATCGTATCAGTAAATAAACGTAGCTAAAATATCCCAAAAGAGACCAAAAACTCGACTTTAGATTTTAGAAAAATATATGCGCCCCCGGTGGAGGCCGAACGCTTTTTTCAACCGTTTGCAGACCTTCATTGCCCCATGATAATATCGAAATTCCCTGCCCCAAAAATTTTTTTTATCCCAAATTTTTTGGGGGAGAATTTAGATAATTGTATAGTTTTTGCAACATATTAACAAAAAGGGTTTTTTTTTTTTTACATTTTTTCCCCAAAAAAATCAAAAAATTCCCGCCCAATTTTTAAAAAATTTTAGGTATTTTTACGTATTTTTTTCTTTCTTTTTTTTTTTTTTGCGGGGAAAGGGGGGGAAAACAATTAACGTTCTTTTTAAAAAACTTTGGGGCAACTTTTATACAATTATCTAACTTCCCCCAAAATTGCAAAAATTTACCTTTTTCCCAACTAAAAACATTAGGTGAAGATATAAAAAGGGGAAACTCTTTTAAATGGGATCATTTCCAGTAAACGTAGCTGATATCCCCAAAGAAAACCAAGAAACTCGATCATAGATATAAAATAATATTTTCGCCCCCCGGGTCGGAGGCAGAATCGCATTTTTCAACCGCTTGCAGCCCTTCAGTGCTCCCATGTTTAAATATCAAAATTTACGGTCCCAAAAATTTTTCCCAATTTTGGGAGAAGTTAGATAATTGTATAGTTTTTCAACAATTGAACAGAATGCTTTTTTTTTTTTTCAGTTTTCCCCCAAAAAAAAAATCAAGAAATACGACAATTTTTAAAAATTTTAGGTTTTTTTAAACGTATTTTTCTTTTTTTTTTTTGCAAAAAAGGGGGGAAACCAATTAACGTTCTTTTTAAAACGTTGAAAAAATTTTAAAAATTTAAATCTAACTTCCTCCCAAAATTCCCATAATTTTACCATACCTAACCAAACTAAAAACCGTGGTGAAGATAATAAAAAATCCCACAGCCCATTTAATCGTTCAGTCAATAAACGTAGTGATATCCCAAAAGAGCCCAAGTACTCATCATAATATGAATAATAATGCCCACCGGTGGGAGGAAAGAATCGCATTTTTAAAACCGCTTGCAGACCTTCAGTGCTCCCCATGAAAATTCCCGAAATTACTGTCCCAAAATTTAGGGAAATTTTTTGGGGAAAAGGGTTGGGAAAATTTGTATAGTGTTTCCCAACATATTAACAGAATGCTTTTTTTTTTTACATTTTTTCCCCCCAAAAAAAAAATAAAGAAATCGAAAATTTTTTTATAAATTTTTGGTATTTTAAACGTATTTTTTTTTTCTTTCTTTTTTTTTTTTGCAAAAAAGGGGGGAAAAAATTTTAACCTTTTTCTGTTTTTAAAAACCTTTGCAAACATTATACAATTATCAAACCCTTCCCCCAAAATTGCAAAAATTTTTACCTTACCTTCCCCAAACTCAAAACGTAGGTAAAAGAAATAAAAAAGTCACAGTCATTAAATCGTATCATTTCATAAACGTAGCTGTTTATCCCAAAAGAGACCAAGTACCGATCAAGATATAGAATAAATATGCCCCAAACCGGTCGGGGGCGGGAATCGCATTTTTTAAAACCGTTGCAGCCTTCAGTGCTCCCATGATAATACAAAATTTACTGTCCCAAAAATTTATGAAATTTTTGGGGGAGAATTAAAATAATTGTAAAAAGTGTTTGCAACATATTGAACAGAATGCTATTTTTTTTACAGTTTTCCCCCAAAAAATCAAGAAATACGAAAAATTTTTAAAAAATTTTAGGTTTTTTTTACTTTATTTTTTTCTTTTTTTTTGGGCAAAAAAAGGGGGGAAAAACAAAACTTCTGTTAAAAAACTTTTTGCAAAATTTTAAAATTATCTAACTTTTTTCCCAAAATGACATTTTTTTTGGGGGAAACCATCATTTGGGGGATGTTATCATGGGGGGCCCCGGAACCATTACGTTTTGGTCAAATTTTAAACCTGAAAGAAAAAAAAAAAAGGGGAAAAAATAGTTTTGAATAGTTTAAAAATAAATTCCCGTTTTTAATACCACATCGATCCCTTAAACCTTTTAAAGTGATTTTACATACAAAATACTTATTGGACGAGTGAAGCAAAAGACCTAAATTTTCACTGACCCCCCAAAAAATTTAGTCTTTTTTTTTTCCCCTTTTTTTTGTTTGTTCGCCCCTCTATGGGAAAAAAACGGCATATCCGATTTGAGGGAAAATTTGACGGGACCTGGAAATCTCGGGAAATAGAGCTGTATTGTTTTTGGGGACAATCGAAGAAAAATTTTTTCAGAAAATCGACTTTACGGGTTTTTTTTTTGATTTTTTATGCATATTTTCGTGCCATTTTGGGGGAATTCGACCAAACGGGTTTGGGGGTACAACGTTTTATATTTTACCTGGACTTAAGGTTTTGGTAAAGTAGACTTTTGAAAGAAAAAGTTTAAAAAGGGTAACCAGGGAAACCATAGAAAAAAATAGCTTTTTAAAATAAGTTTTTTTAGGTGAATAAAACCAATTGACAAGACAAAAATAGGAAAATTGACAACAATCACCACAAGCGTAGGCAGCAAAAAAAAGCACTTGCCAAAATAAAGATATCCCACGCAAAATAAAAACTTAAAAGTCATCCTCAACCCCGGCGGGGGCTTTTTGCGTTTTCCCATTTTTCATCGTGAAGATTCCACAACAGGCGTTTGTCCGAAAAGAGAGCAAACGAAACATAAATACACATTTTTTATTGTACAAAATATAAAAAAAACACGAGCTATTTTTTTCAAAATTGTCATATTGGAAATCTTCATTACGCAATTTTCCCAAATTTAAACATAATAATTATTTTTAAATTTTTACTCGAAAGAACGTAAATGGGGAAAAAAACACATCAATAATTTTGCAAAAAAAAAAGCTGCTTTTTTTGAAAAGGATTTTCTTTCCCCCAATCGAAACATAGGGCCCAAATTTTCCCTTTGAAAATTTCTTGATGATGGGTTGTTGGCGGACATTTGTACATACTATAAAACCCATTTTGTAATCAAGATTGCACTTTTAGGAAAACAATCCAAAAATTAAAAAAAAAATTTAAAACCACACATTTTCTACATCTGCTTTATTGTAGAAGGGTAAATGATGGGGTTTGGAGAGAAATAAAAAATTTAAAAAAATTAAACCAAAATGACAATATTTGACCCTTTTGAGGGGCTGGGTTTTAAAAGGGAAAGGGGGTCAATAAAATCGTAACATATGCAATTTTTATTAAACCCTTAAAAAAATTTTAAAATTTAAAAAAAAAAACATATCCTGGCCAAGGTTGAAAACGAAAAAAAAAAGGAAAAAAAACACAATTTGACACAACCAAAAGGGAAGTTTTTTCTCAAGAAAGTGGGTAGGAACGTCATGCGACGGTGCGGGCTGTGTGATTCACTTTTTGGTGCGACCCAAAGTCTTACATTTCTACGCGGGGAAAAAATTATCTTTTGTTTGGGCCCCGCCAACACCCATTTAAGGTAAATGCAAAGTTTTCGTGTATTTTAGTTCGACTCCCGCTTTCCGAAAAACACACTCCGGGCGGCGTCAAATTTTAAAAATTTTTCGGAGTTCGGAAAATAAGTTTTAATTTTTTAGAATGAAAATGGCCCAAAATCCTCCCTTAAACCCCCCTCAAAAAGTTCACATATTGGGGGATCCTGAGAAAGGGAAAGGGAAAAATGAAAAACTAAAATTTAGTGACCTCGGGAAATTTTTTTGAGAGGGTTTTTTTATGTATGCATGTTTGAGTTTTTCGGGCTTATAACAATACTAGGAAAAATTAAATAATCAATAGATAATAAAGCACTATAGACGGGACGATTGATTATAAGGATCCATGTTATTGTTAATAAAAAATACTTGAATTTCGTTTACATAATATCACACTCCCCTTAATCGGATAAATTACAAATTTAAACCCCACAATAAGTTTTTCCAAAAGTTTCAAGATAAATTAAATGTCTTTATCGAGACCCTATCCTTTAATGCATACGTCTCACAAAAGTATCTCAAATGATGGCTCGTTTTTCTCCCGGAGAATGAGGGTTTTTGATGTTTGGGGAGAGTGATACCGGGGTGTGAGGGGAACTGGTGTTTGACGATAAACAGAGCATCCCCCATGTCTTCATTTTTTTAATTTTTCAATATTCTTGTTAGCATCAAAGGCGCCAAAGGGTTTCCCCACATATTTTATTTTTACCTTCACCACCACCACCACCACCACTCGTCGTCAACATAGTCACCCACCGAACGAGATATTCCTTTAACAAAATTTATAATGCCAAAGCAAGCGCAAGGTGAAGAAAAAAATCAATATTTTCTAACTGTAATGAACTCAGTTAATATACCAAACATATCCAGTTCGTACACCGTCTTATGAAGTAGATGTTTGTGGTTCTAAATAGATGATCCAATGCAACTCAAGACGATGAGTGGATGTGGTGAATGGAGAGTAGGCTACGTTAGATTATTACTTATAATGGCATCGAACCCGCGTCCCTTTGGTGCCATAATATGCTTATCATACCTGCGCACTATGTGTGAACCACCATGAATGGCATCTTATATTATAAATGAAATAAAATGCATGCTCGATAGATAAAATTACTTCCTAAATGATCAAGGCTGTCCGCGGCTGCGACACAGATCCGAAGCGCACGACTCCTATAAATAATACCGGTAATTAGATCGAATCCTAAATAAGATATGGAAATTTTGAATTGTTATGATCTTGATAAATCATGATCATGTCCAATACATTCAAAGAGACAGTAAGCATCTAGCTCAACTCCAAAAGTACCAAGAAATCATAATAATCTAATAGTATTAAAATTACTCGTTTAATCCTTTACAATATGACACTGACTGTACAATAATGCCTCTCGGCATGAGGATTGTTTAAAACACGCCCTGAGACCCGACTTGAAACATAAAACTGCAGAGAGCGCCACCGGTCGAGGTGGAATCACATTTTTCAACCGCTTGCAGACCTTCCGTGCTCCCATGATAGCATCGAAATGGCTGAACCGAAAATTATGCAATTTTGGGAGAAGTTAGATAATTGTATAATGTTTGCAACGTATTGATCAGAATGTACTTTTATTCCCCCATTTTCCACCAAAAAAATCAAGAAGTACGTCAAATTTTCCAAATTTCACGTATTTTCTTGATTTTTGGGCAGAAAATGGTCGTGAAAAAAAGTACATTCTGATCAATACGTTGCAAACTTATTCAATATCTAACTTCTCCCAAAATTGCATAATTTTCGGTCCAGCCATTTCGATGTTATCACGGGAGCACGAAACCATTACATTTTGGTCAAATTTTAGCTTGAAAGAGACACCTTAAAGGACGGTGAATCCTTGACAGTCATAGGTTCCTCCACTAACCAGGACTGCCGAGCAGACGTCGAGGAGAACGAAGCCGTTACACTAGCTCTAGAACTCTCCATCTGCTCTAACCAGCGGTATACGTGTGTCTCAGGGCAGAGCGTTCACCCAGTCTACCCCTGACCACGCCCAAAAGTTGCTTTACTTCGGTGTTCGAATGGGAACCGGTTAAACGTCCGTGGCTAAACCGCTGGGACACACTAACTCGGCATTCACAATATTATTTCATTGCGAGGATAACTTTCTTCTCAGATATCCATTATCATTCACATGCGTTGTTCTGTATTCAACCCCCGTCTGGGCCCGGAGTAGAATAGGCCCAGAGCATGGCTCTGCTAATCGTAAAAGGCGATTCAAGAGAAAAAGTCCACTTCGCAAACATAAGCTGGTATGAAGGGAGTATTAAACTCCCGAAAAATAGAGGCGAGCTCTGGCAATCGTCGTCGAGGAACTTGCCAACTTCCTTGACGACCCCTCGACGACGACGACAATGACACCATGACGATGACAAAGACAATGACGACCGCGACATGAGAAACCACCTTCATCCCCATACCCGCGGCTGGTTCTGGCTAGCATGTGCCCCTCCTGCCTTATCCCCTAGGCTAGAGTGGTGCATTATGATCTAACGGTTGACGCGTCCTTAATCAAAATAAACAAAATCTGTATTCAACAGGTCACGCTCAAACGCCGAGTACGGCTCCGCTGCGTATTGTGCACATTGTGACTCTGCTGATGGGTGTTATTTTCTTCAACTCGTATTCTTCAATCCTCATAGCGATCCTAACAGTTTTCACTCCAACTTTACCATTCGGGACGATGGAGGAACTCTTCAGACATGATGGTTATTCCTTTGCAGTTGTCAAGAAGTCCATGTCACACTTCTCGTTGCAGGTAAACTTGCACAGAGTTCTTATTATTATCTGCCTTTTTTAACATTTAAAATATCAAAAGGCCACGATGTGTAATAATACCAGAGTGTAAAGAACGTATATTTAACTTACAAGAAAACAGAAAGTGGGATACTGAAACTCCTTCACGAGCGCGACGTGAGGCACAACCCGTACAACACCCCAGACACCTACCTGGAGGGATTTCAACGCGCGTGCTCCTCGCGCTACGCTTCGTTCCCCCTCTCCGAGTTCCTGACAGCTGGCGAGGCAACATCAGCTTTTGCCCTGGTCTACCTGCCTCAGAGGTTCACCACGACTAGCGCTAGCATCCCCATGACTAAAGGGAGCCCCTACAGAGGTCTCTTCAACCACATGTAAGCTCGACAAACTTTGTATTAAGGGGGGCCTACAGATTATAGACTACAAATTACTTAGACTTTTCCTGTTTTGCATTCTGAATAAATTTTTCTTTCAGACTGTAAGTTTTGCAGATGGAAAAAATAAGCGATCTGATTTCGCCCCTCAAACGTGACGATTGGCAGTGATGTCACAGGAAACGGGATTCGAGACAGGGAAAAAGAAAATTTCTTAATGTAAGGCATTTTCCTGACTTTTCTAGATTTGTTTATTTTTTTTGACTTCTCCTATTGTTCCTGACTTGTAGAAATCCCGCTCCATGGCCTTGCATTATATTGTTGTAAGGGCCCCTCAACCGTTAGGTCATAATGCAACCACTCTACACTAGAAGATGTAGGGTGGTAGACCAGAACCAAGGGTAGGGCAAGGGGGCGGGTTTACGTCGCGGCTATTATCGTCTTTCCATCGTTCATGTTTTTATAATTATCGTCGACGTAGAGATGTTCGTCAAGGGGAGGGGGAAGTGCCCCCCGACGACGAATGTCAGTGGTCGTCTCTCGTTGTGAGGAGTAAAATGTTTCCCTTACTAGCTGATGTTTGCGAGATGGACCTTTTCTCTTTTCCCTCGCCTTTTACGAATTAGTAGAGCCATGATCAGGGTCAAATTCTACGCCGAGCCCAGACGGGAAAATCAAGGAGAAAAAGGAGAAGGGGTCCCCGACTACAAATGCCGGGTCCCCTCTGTTTCAAGGAGTAATATGCAAGATTTTTAATTTCATCATACATATATTAAAAATTGATCGGGTAAAAGATGTTGTTTGCATTTCAGATTAATGAAGCTGTATGGAGGGGGTTTTCATAATGAAGCTGTACAAAAAGGCGCGGGGACGGAGAGTTTCGGACCCACCCACAGACTTGGCTTCCATCAACATGGAGTCGGTCACTCCGATACTCTCCATCTTAGTACCGGTGTCTCGCTGCTCTACTCGTATTAGTTCTCGAACGGCTGGCGGAGTTCTCAAGGGAAGTGTTTATCACCCTTTATATTTCATCCACGAGCTTCAAACACGCCCGTTGCGCATTAGCTGTCCCCCATCTTGTGTTGATGACAGGAAAAAGAATTATTTATCTCGAATTTGAATGGGTTTTATTGATGAATTTATTATTATTTAGAAAAATCAGTCCAGAAATTAAGAATCCATCGGGGGTTCTTTTCTGTCCCATTCTATTTTAGATTACAATGCACCAACATTAACAATTCGATGTTTTGAAGTTTTCCGACTTAGTAATTTAGGGGTAAACCACCCGACCGGCAATTTGGAGACCGGGGTTTGTTACCCCACTGAGATGGATTTTGTAATTCCTAGATTGATTTCCATAAAATCAATTGCATATACAGGTGTGTTTCCCAATTAATGAAATTGACAAATATGATTCAGTATGTTTAGTAAAAATACCGGACTATTTTGTAAAATGCTGCAAATGTTTCAAACCAAATGCAAATATAACTCGGTGCTTCTTGCTGATTTTGATGAATTTTGATTATTTCGAAATCACTTAAATGGTAAAAGCAAGAAGTAACAAGCATAAATCAATATTTTAATATTTCATGAAGACTGTAGTTCATAATTCGCTGGTCTCAGTCCCGCGATGGATATTAAACATGTTGTAACTGGCGGACACAGGAAATCAGAGCTTAATATAACCCCCTCCTCTTATGTTCTGTAACGTGGGCTATGTTTGATACAATTATTTATTTATTACCTCAGCCTCTGATGTCTCTTATGTAACATGTTATGACCCACATTCATCTCTTCTTCAACAACGTTACGAATAACACCTTTCTGCAAACTTCTTATCCAAGTCTTGCTTACTCTGTGTGGCTCGTTGGTCTTGTGGTTAGGGGTATCTGATTTCAGTGCAGAAGGCATATAATACATTTAAAGTTGTTCTGAATCGGCCTTGTTGATTCTGGCGATGATCCGTGGGTGTTCGCACTGTCCATACTACTCGTTGCTATATTTCCAATTAATAATATTGATCTTTGGTTGGTTATCGCTGACTCGTCGATTGCGTCAGGGCCTACAGTGTTGGCTTGGTCGTTTTGGGTTACTGTCCACCACTGAAAATCAGTCATATGACTGAGTGGGTAGACTATAATACGAATTAATTTATTTTATTATTTATAACTTTGTTTAATATGAAGTAAATATCCAATATGTGTACAATGTACGCATCAATGGACTGAAATAAACTAAACTATCCCTCTCAAAATTTCAACATCAAACAAACACTCTAAGAAGTAATAATAAAACAGTGTTTAAAAGTAATCTCACCCAATCACATTCCTAATTAACACTTATGATAGCGATCCGTGCGTGATGGAACATTTACGCTCATTAATAATTCATTTTATCTAAACACAAATCAGAATATTGATTTGAACAGCAGTCCCCGTTCTAACTAAATGACAATATAGATGTTGTACTAAAAGCGATAAAATAATTATCTCGTCTGATAATAAAACTTGTTAACAATGAGCTAGAATATTAAACAAACAGGTGATCATTTGAATAAAATAAGTTTTTCAGCGTAAGAAGGTTCTTTTGTTCAATGCAATTTATTCCACATGTTCCTGCTGTGTCATCATTTGTTTCGTATATCTCTTTGTAACATTTTGTATTTATATATTTTTGTTCAATAAAGTTCATATCTTATAAAGTAATTGATTCAATAAAATTAACATACAATTAATTGACAAGTAAGCCATTGTTATCAATTTGTTATAAAAGGAAATATCAGTGAATATTTTTTTAAAGACAATTGAAAAATCAACTCAACTCTTACTTGTAAAATTATTTAACGATATGAACTTAATTGGTAATGAAAATTGGTCGTCAAACGTATTCATTGTTAATAATCATTATTTTTTTATAACTAAATATTAAATTTTGAGTTCGAGTTCACGGATTGGGTCTGAAACTAAAATTTTGTTAACAGTGAAACAATGCACATCTATTTTGAGCATTTAAAATTTTGACTCTGGAACTAAATACGCAATGCAAAATCTACATCTACTGTTTTATTACTTTATTTTTGCATTGTTTGCAGACAATTTTGTAAAACTGGTAGAGTCAAGTATATTACAACAATCTTTAATATGAATGCGTTAACAAGTTCAATAAGTGTAGGTTAACAAAACAAAATAAAAAGCAAAGTTTATCTTCCCACGATAAGTGACAAAGTTTGGAGCCACCTCCTCTTAATATTAAATATAATTTAAATATAGCTCGTGTTGTATTTAGAAAATTGTATAAAATATCTACCCACTACTTTTTTTTAGTGGGAAACTTGTAAATTATTGAAGTTAGGGACAATTTTGAAGGGGCAATTCCTGGCATTCGCACAAACGACCTAGGAAAACCTCGGAAAAATACTTCAGTCAGGATTGCCGGTCTCGATGGGATTTGAAACCGGGCTCCCCCAATCATAGTCTCACGCTTAACGCTCGAGCCAACGTTGTATTTAAAAATATTTTAGCAATTACTTAAATTAAAAATTACCAAATGTTGCTCTGTACAAACTGACTT
Organism: Sweltsa coloradensis; assembly: GCA_024449915.1. Taxonomy (NCBI): domain Eukaryota; kingdom Metazoa; phylum Arthropoda; class Insecta; order Plecoptera; family Chloroperlidae; genus Sweltsa; species Sweltsa coloradensis. The sequence continues at coordinate 50,118 of JAMZAV010003419.1, forward strand.
TATTAATTACTCTTCATAATACAATCAATAGAACATTTCTGATTAGAATATGCTTAGAAAAGTTAAACATCTCATACTTTGTTTTTTTGTTAAACATAATATGGTCACTTTTTGATTTTCTTAAACTTAGATGTATGAAAAAAAAAATCTTAAAATTTTAACGTTTGCGTGAATAGTACCTACACAATTAGATTTTCTGAATACTTTGCTTAGAAGCCACGTCGGAATAACATTAAGCATTGCAAGGTCTGTGTGAGTCGCCACTCTTCTCTACATACCAGTGCGCAAAGCTCACAGGTTCATAGCGATACCTGGATGGGAGACGCACATCTTCTTCCAATCTTCAGTTGCTGCTACTTGAGCCAAGTGCCTGCAACATTCAACCACTTCAGGTTAAACCACGAAAATTCACAATGGTTGGTTAGCGTGCACCACCAGCGTTTGAGGCATTTTGCTGTTTGCTCGGCTGAATGACACCACAGTTGCTAGAAATTTTGAACATATCTCACGAAAGTGGAAATAAAGGTCTTTATAGTAACACATTCCTAAAATTTGTTTTGAAATAATTTATAAAGAATAAATTTGATTTCACGAATTTCAATTTTGTTCAAAAGTCCAAAATTGACTATATTCGTGAATTTTTTCTGGCTGATCAAGACAAATTTTTGAAAATCTATGACTGTAAGAACGTCCATGTATGCTTTATTGACAAGTTTGCAAAATTGTATATACGTAGGATGCTTCTTGGCCGAGCGAATTGCTATTTACTAACTGCCAAAAGGGTCGTAAACCATCTGGAAAAAATTGAAAAATGTTTATTTTTATTTTTATTCGTGTAAAGTGTTACTTTCAAGCGTATTTTTTTTATCGTTTTGTAGCATCTATTTTTGGCCACCTTTAAAAACTTGTGTTTGAAGGTAACTCATATTTTTTTATTTTATAAATATGTCATCAAGTTTGTATTAATATCAACTGAATTAAAATTTGCATACGCAAAAATAGATAAAATGGTAAATTAAATAATATGGGACCGAAAACCTGTTTTATATGAAAAATGCTCTATTTTAAGCATCTACACAAAACATTTGACACAATCTTGCCACAAAACTGTACCCGGCTTCGCCCCCCTCTGATCAAATTAAGGGGGTTGGGCACCCCCCCCCCCCAAATAGTTACGCCACAGCTCCGTGGTATGTCTGTATAATATCATACCTCTTAGCGAACTTGTACGCCCTCCTTCTCAACTTCAGATGGTCAGTATCATGAGATGCGATCAACAGACGAGCGACGTTCTCAACTGTCACGTGGTCACACAGATATTCCACACACTCGGAGTACAGAGCTCCCAGGCCGTACTGCCAACATAACAAGAGCACATCACCAATGATATTTAACATTATATATATTTTATATATTTTATCATATTATATTGTATTATATTATATTATATTGTATTATATTACATTATATTATATTATATTATATTATAATATAATTATATATTATTATATTATATTATATTATATTATATTATATTATATTATATTATAATGATATATATAATAGTAGGCTAGATCCCCAGTCATTGGTACACTGGCGTGACAATTTGACCATCATGAATAGGTAAGTTTGTATGTTAAAGTAGATGGGAGCGAATTGTAGCCCAAATATTTTTCAAGTTGGCTGTCAGGTTGATCGCAATTAACACCAAATGATTTTTCCCTTTTGCAATCAATGACTTCTTATTGTTTATGTTTGTGCATTCCCATGCTGTACAAGCTAAAACCATATCAAACAATTCAGAAAAAATACTTAATTGCATTGAAAACATAATGTAAAGCATAAATTGAAACGATAAATCACCATCTTAAATAGATCAGATTGACGCTTCAATTTGCTACGCTCGCGCCTGTGCGGACGTATTGAAGACTGGGGGTCTAGCCTACCATAGATGTTAAATATCATTGCACGTTAAGCTGGTTGTAAGTTATTTGTTCTATGAAGTTTTCATCCGTCAGGTCATAATGCACCACTCTAGCCTAGGGGGCCACGGGTAGGGAAGAAAATGGGAACTTAAGAGTCCACACCTGGTTGCAAAAATTAAACGTAATGATCCATTGCGAGACATTAATCCAAAACTTGAAAAAAATGGGAAATTCAAAACATGGAATTAATTCAGGAAATTCCCACCTAACAGTTTATTTTACGATTTACCAATTTAACCTGCGCGTAAATGTTGATTTAAACGTTGATATCCAGTACGCGAAGTTGTGTTAAAAACTATGTACACCAAAATTGAGTAAATTACTGAGATTTCATGATTTTTTTTTAAAATTCAAAATCATTAAATTAATTATTGAATATGCGAACTAGATACCTTAGATTGATTCTTTATTAACAATCGTGTGAAATAACTATGCTTTTGTTTGTTTACCCGGAAAAACCTGAAAGCTGAGCGCTTGAACTCGTCTCCGCGCCAATTTCGGCAACTCCTCTGAAACTCCTTCCTCGTCTTGAACCAATAGAGAACTAGCCTTGGTTTCAAATTTACGTTTAACATTTTTTATTATTTTATAGAACACAGTTAAAAAATCTTCACAATTAAAATAAATTTAAAAAAAAAATCTGCGGTAACTACGGGAGTACAAAGTTATAGGAATTCCCGCGCAACGCTCGCTAATGGGCCATGAAATCGACGCGATGCCCGCGCAGTTCGCAGTATGCTCACCATAGGATCCTTCAAAATGGCCGCATTGTCGTTCATAATCGATCTCGACAGTACCAGTACCTGGCCTAAGTTGGCTAGAAATGACTGAACAGGGTTTTGACAAGGCCGACTCTTTAAACCGTAAATGTAAATGCCCTTATGGAAGGTTTCATTTCCTTTAATCTAAAAATTTTAATGATAACACAACTGACAGGAGCACGGGGAGCGGTCTTCTAGTTTCCTTTCGTGTGCGCCTAGCTGCTGGAAGCGAGATTCAAATTCTCTTTGTTAAAAATTAATATTGACCAAAATACGAACCCAAAACAAAAATGTACATTCTTTAAATTATATTTTAGTTGTATATTTGATTTCTGGAATGAAAGTGTGTTCCCTATTATTCTATCCCGAGCCCAGAAGTGATATTACGAATTTAATAAATAAATAAATAAATCCGTATTTAGAATCTATTCACTCAGTCATAAAACTGATTTATAGTTTGGGTCAGTAAACCAAAGCGACCAAGCCAACCCTGTAGGCCCCGACGCAATCGACGAGAGAGCGATGACCAACCAGATCGATATTTTTTAATGGGAAATAATAGCAATCAGTGGATTTACATGGACAGTGCGAACACCCGCGGATCAACGCCAGAATCAACAAGGCCGATTCAGAAAAACTTTAAATTTATTATGTACCTCGTTGCTAGGACGGCTCCAAAGTCACCGTTTACAAATTCCTAAGACAAGAACTGATGGACTTGAGTCCAAATCAGAAGTTAAAAACTTCTGACTTTAACGGGAATCGATCTCTGGACCTTCTGCATTAGAAGCAGGCAGGCTCACCACAAGACCAACGTGTCACACATTTTTAGATGTTATTGATAATGATTGTATTCAATTATTACTGGAATGAAGACCTGGACAGGGTAGGCTTAGTCGCTTTGATTTACTGTCCCCCACTGAAAATCAGTTATATAACTGAGTGGGTAGACTCTAAATACAATTTATTTATTTATTTATTTAAGTATTTATTTATATTTTATTTATTTATTTATTTATTTATTTATTTATTTATTTATTTATTTATTTTATTTATTTATTTATCTTTTTATTTATTCGTTTATTTATTTATTATTCAACCCCAGGCTCAGAAGTGGAATAACGAATTTAGTTTCGTTCACCTGTTTTGCAGCTCGCATTAGTTCGTCCGCCGCCTCCCCCGTATCCCCCGGCACCCTGCCCGTGTAGATGTATTGTAGAAGCCTGCGCATCGTGCCATAGCTTATATCATCAATGTAGACGTGCCTATGTGACGTGTCGCCGATGTCCGATCTAAACATGTCGGCAAACACCGGACTGCGCGCCGACAGCATACACATGTGGGCCTTCAGTGTCTCGCCGGCAACATGGATGGTGACGTCGCTGAAATCCATGGACTTGTAGAAGTTCGAGATATCGTTTAGCATCTAAAGGAAAATATAAAATTATATTAGACATGGAAGAAATGACGAAAGGCGAGGAAAGAGAAAAAGTACGTCTCGCAAACATCAGATGGTACACCCGGCGTCAGAAGTAAATTAAGGGATGGTTTTTGTAGATATAACGAGACCCCTTGATTTACTTCTGACACCGGGTGTACATAGAGGAGTATAATAAAACTTCCCAAAACAAGAGGTGGTCTCTGTTGGTCATCGTCGGGGACCTCTTCTCTTCCGTTGACGACCTTCACAACTACTATGACCATGACAACACAAACGATGACAAAGACGATACGACCGAGAACCCCAATTTCCCCCCATATCCCCTAGGCTAGAGTGGCGCATTACGACCTAACGATTGACGCGTCCTAATCCAAATATACTTTAACAACTGATATATTATTGTTTGAGTCTCTGAAGATCTTGTGAAAGCTTGAGGATCTTACTGACACCTTTAAAATAATGTGAAAATGTCGCGTCGTCATCTTCCCTACTTGGATTAACATTGATCCCAAAAGTACCGCCAGATGTGTTGAAGCCCATCAAAAACGAAAAGACGAGACAAATTTCCTAATAGACTGCAAAAGGAAAAAAAATAGTATCACATTTTCCACTATTCTACCATTTTAAGGGCTCGTCAACCGTTAGGTCATGAATGCATCGCATAGGGAGAAAAGTCCCATGGTGGGTAGGACTATGCAGCCACGGGCAGGGGAGGAAATGGATTGTGCTCACGTCGTGGTCGTCATTGCCTTTGTCAACGTTCGTGTTGTCATTGTATTCGTCGTCGGGTAGGTCGTCAAAGAAAGTGTCACTGACGACGACCGCCAAAGCTCGCCTCTTGTTTCGGGGAGAAATACACTCCCTACTTACCAGATTATGATTGCGAGATGGACTTTGTGTCTTTGTCCTTCTACGATTACAAGAGCCATGCTCACTTCTGCCCCGGGGGTATTCAAGAAATCATATTATAAATAATAATGTTAAATCAAAGATTAACAAATAACTTTTTCTCAAAGATGCCCGCTGTAGAGTACACATCGGAGCTAACAGATGTGATGTGTGATGTGGTATATTGGAACTAGGACATTGTGAAGAGATGTCCGAGGGCTGTTTAAAGAGGACTCAATCCCTTGCATTCGCATTTACGACTGAGAAAAACCTCGGGAAAAAACTTCAGTCAGGATTGCCAGTCTCGACGGGATTCGAATCCGGGACCTCTTGAATCAGAGTTGCGCGCTGCACCCTTGAGCCACCCTTGTCGGTATTATAGATTACAATTGTGTCAATAATGAACTTACCGTGTTCTTATGAATTAAGTTGTTGAACTTCTTGTAATTCAGCCGGATCTCACAAGTCACTACGAGGGGATCTGTGATTGACATCTGTGAGTGCTCAGTATCCAGCACCCTGCATAGCAGTCTCTCACTTGAGCCCGCACTGAAATTAATTAGAATTATAATATCATAGTATATTCACTCACACGACAAATAATTAAATAAAATAAATTTGTATTTAGAGTCTACCCATTCAGATATATTATAACTGATTTTCAGTGTGGGACATTAAACCAAAAAACACAATTGCCATTTGAATACGGAATTTTAAGCAAACAATCACAATTTCTTATTTTTACTCGATCAATGAACCCCAAGCCAGGACATAAGATTTGTTCTTCTGTCCTACTACTTTGTGGTAATAACAATCAGATCAGGTGTAAACATAACCAGAAATGGGAGTAAAAAGTGCATTACATGTGGACAAAAGAAAGATTTTGTTGTAATTATACACCAAATTTCGAGGATTTGTTGCCAGCTGTCAACAGTTTCAGAAGATGTGAGTGTGTGTGAGATGTGAGAAGTTAATTTTATTACAATTACATATATTTGTATTACTACCAGTTTTATCTTCTATTTATCGAAAACGTTACTTTTGAAAATTGTCTCGGGTGTCTCTTGCTACACCTTTTCACCTGTCTCTTAAAAGTGGTAAATACCACCGGGACGTCCGTGGAAGAAAAAATTTAAATACACCTGGTCAAAAGGACGTTTATTTCTTCAAAAGTGCAAAAGGTGTAAAAATTTGTGGTTAGCGTATCTGCTTCCAATGCAGAAGGTCCAGGGTTCGATTCCCGCTAAAGTCAGAAGTTTTTTAACTTCTGATTTGGACTTAAGTCCATCAGTTCTTGTCTAAGGAGTTTGTAAACGGTGACTTTGGAGCCGTCCTAGCAACGAAGCACATAATAAATTTCAGAGTTGTTCTGAATCGGCCTTGTTGATTCTGGCGTTGATTCGCGGGTGTTCGCACTGTCCATACCACTGATTGCTATATTTCCTATTAAAAATATCGATCTTTGGTTGGTTATCGCTCACTCGTCGATTGCGTCGGGGCCTGCAGGGTTGGCTTGGTCGCTTTGATTAAGTCCCCCACTGAAAATCAGTTATATAACTGAGTGGGTAGACTCTAAATAATTTTTTTTTTTAAATATCTCTTACGCTTTAGTCATCTTTATTTAACCATACTTTTCATCATAATATACTTGTATAATGTTCTTCATGGCTGAAAACCATATTTTTTTCTATGGTTAATTTTATTAATTAATACTATTTTATACTTTCATTTTTATTTTGCTTCATAGAATATTGTCTAGTCACAGAGCCATTTTCAACCTTTTACGAAAGTGACCAAGACCCTTATAATATAGTTGTTTTACAGCAAGTAAGCAGATGCGCGCGGTTTTGGCGGGCCAAAAAGCGACCAGTATTTTAAATCGGGGACCGCTGATTGGCTGCAATCCACCCGCCGGTGACGTCAGCATCTGCTTACTTGCTTCGGAACCCCTATAATAAGGATCCTTTTGATTTTATACCATAAATTACACTTACTCCATACTTCTTGAGAAACTTTACCTTATCACCTGGGTAACACTTGGGTATTTCTTGTTAGCAATTTGGATTGATGAATTCCACGAGCCTTCTGGCAGAGAATTATTTGGTTCACTGTAAAAACATAACGCAACATAACACAACATAACTCCACATAACGCCACATAACACCAACATAACACCACATAACGCCACATAACACCAACATAACGCCAACATAACACCAACATAACGCCACATAACCCAACAAAACGCCAACATAACGCCACATAACGCCACATAACGCCACATAACGCCAACATAACACCAACAAAACACCAACATAACGCCAACATAACGCCACATAACGCCAACATAACACCAACATAACGCCACATAACGTCAACATAACACCAACATAACGCCACATAACACCACATAACACCAACATAACGCCACATAACGCCACATAACACCAACATAACACCAACATAACGCCACATAACGCCACATAACACCAACATAACGCCACATAACGCCAACATAACACCAACATAACACCACATAACGCCACATAACGCCACATAACGCAACATAACGCCAACATAACACCAACATAACGCCAACATAACACCAACATAACACCACATAACGCCACATAACGCCAACATAACACCAACAAAACACCAAATAACGCCACATAACGCTAACATAACACCAACATAACGCCACATAACGACACATAACACCAACATAACACCACATAACGCCACATTACGCCAAATAACACCAACAAAACGCCAACATAAAAGCCATAACTTACATAACACCAACATAACGCCACATAACGTCAACATAACACCACATAACGCCAACATAACACCACATAACGCCACATAACGCCACATAACACCAACATAACGCCACATAACACCAACATAACGCCACATAACACCACATAACACCAACATAACGCCACATAACGCCACATAACACCAACATAACGCCACATAACGCCACATAACACCAACATAACGCCACATCCCAGTCCCAGTAAACACCGAGTGCTTTCCGTGAGCTAAATGTGACAACTCTTAACTTGTCCTCGAAAGTATCGTCGAGTAGTTTTAAAAATGAAACTGATAAGTCAAATGGGTCACCAATCGATTACCAAAGAGCTCTCAAGAGTGCTCACAGAGTGCTACCAGAATTGTATCAGGTAAATGACTCAGAGTGCTCAGAAAGTGTTCCCCGAGTTGTATCAGGTGATTGACTAGAGTGCTCACAAAGAGCTATCACGAGTTGTACCAGAATGCTTCTTAGAGTGCACACATCCACGCGTCTGTAACGCGCTCTAGGAGCAAATAAGCAAACGAAACACTAAAAATAAGATTCGAATAATCATTAAAATATAATATTAATTACTAAATCTTACTATTTATTTCCTATTCCTACATCGATCGATAACCTGTAACTGGATATACAACATATTTTAAATTGACACAATTATAAAGTTTCAAGTTTTTCATGGTGATTCGAACTCGATCCGACTGGAACCCTGCATCTGAAAGCCAACACCTAGACCGTAGCGCCACAGAAGACGCTGAAGTTGTTCGAGAATAACCACCTATATAGGATACAACAGCAAATCCATGCAACTATCGTAGGCATTGTGCACTTGCTCTGTGGTCTACCTTTATTAATACGTGTATTATTATTGTATTTTAATAGTATTGTTCAGTACTTGATAATAATTATGAAATATTTTATTTTTAGTTACTCAATGTATATATATGGAAGCAGCAATTAATACTTAATTCTTAATAAAAACCAAGACTCGGGAGGATAAAGCTAAAAACACAAACACACGAACATTAACCACAGTCAGAAATAAAAACACCTACCAAAATATATATACTAATACTAATACATATTAATGACACCATTACAATACTCATTAATACCTTTGATGTATGAGCAAAACTCTGCAGTGTCAGAATGCAAGTGTTCTTTCTCACACGCTATTGTTTCGAGCTAGAAGGACCTGAAGTTTCAGGTGGCATGTTAATTAAATGCGCCACAATTAATTCTTCAGACTTCAGACAACGTACATAGGTTCTAAGCCTAGGGGAAGGCATACGGCCGCTAACTCTACATGTCGAATACAAGCTTCTGTTCATGTAAACATTTAGAGCTATAACAAAACAAATAATAAAACGTAGACGTTTTAAAGTTTGTGTTATACCTAACTTTTAATCGTCTGTTCTATAAGATCAAGTCGTCATTACATTTCACTCAAAATCGTGGACGTCGCCATGTTCAAAACGGCCGCGGCGGGAACAAAATATACGATGATATATTATTTCGTTTCGAGATAGAACATTGTTGCATTGTTATTCCGTTGCCATCTTCAACATACGCTTTGGAGATAGAACACATGCATTTCGTTCTACAACTAAACAGTGGAGATAGAACAGTTGCATTCTGATTCCGTTTCAATCTTCAACATACCTTAACATCATCACCATGGCTAAGAACAGTTGCATTCTGATTCGGTTGCAAATTGCAATCTTTAACAGACGCTTTGGAGATGGTACACATGCATTTCGCACTACAACTAAACAGTGGAGATAGAACACTTGCATTCTGACACTGCGAGCATGTTGTCTCTATAATATAAATAGCTGTCTGTTGCGATGTTTGATGTGAGATTTTTACTCGTTTTATGAGTAGACGATATTGACGAGAGGCAATCTTTCGTGATTGAAACCTACTTTATTAAGTTTACATTGCAATAAATTTGTCCCTAAAAATTGTGTTCTTGGGGGAGAAAATATAATTAAGTTACATTTGGGCAACATTGGTTTGAGGATTTTAAAAGGAGGATTTCGGAATTTTATTGACTTTGCGCACTTGTTTTTATAATATTCGACAAAATTAATAATTTTTTTTGTAAAGATTTTGCTCCTCTATCTCTCTCTCTCTGCTCGCGGGAATTTATCGTAGGATAATATTAATCCATTATGAGTAGTGTCAGTTATCTCTTACTAATTTAGAGTATTTTACTTTCAGAATTATGATTCATTTAGTGCAATTCCAATCAGGGCATCATCAAACCGGTTCGAACCTAAAACCAAAAAATAGTAAACTATTTTTCCTGAACCGATAATGAAGACATTTGCGTTAACATCCTTAATAATTTGTTAACAGTAAATATGAAGTTGGATATACAATATATGGATGATGCAGTATAAATATCATCACAAAGGTACATATCAAATCCTACTCAAACCCCACACATTGTGAGCGAATAACAAAAAATAAAAAATAAAAAAATGCTGCTCACAAACAGCTTTTAAAGTCATCTCAGATGTGTGGACTTTTGACGCAAATAAAAAGTGTTATCAAAGTGACAGTTCAGGTACTTCTCTGAGTTTATTAAATTCAGCTTAAAGTAAGGTATCCGAGTTGTGTTGGGGAGGTAACAATGTGACAAATAATTGCTCACAAATAACAACCATTGTGTTGGGATAAATATCATAACAAAGGTACTTATTAAATCCGACTCAAACCTCACACAATGTGAGTGAATTCCATCAAAATAAACAAATACAAATTCTGCTCACAAACAGCTCTTAAAGTCATCACAGACGTGAGGACTTTTGATGTAGATAAAATGTAGTAGCAAAGTGACAGTTCTGATAATACTCTGAGAGCAGAAATACATTTGCTCATATTGGGTTAACTCTGTGTGCTAATAGAGAGGTCTCAAAGTGTTGCATTTTTGCATGGAATATTTAATTCAGTCACATTCATCTCACATTTTGCTCACAATGTGTGGGGACTGTCTTTGTGAGCTAAGTGACGAAAATAAACACCTCTCTGAGTGGTGTTTGTGTTTACTGGGATAACGCCAACATAACACCAACATAACGCCACATAACGCCACATAACACCAACATAACGCCACATAACGCCACAGAACACCAACAGTAGTATTATACCCCGTATATATAGTCCCTCCTCAGGCCCTCCCCCTAAAAATTTTCGAAAATTTTTCGATCGGAGATGCTTCTGCTCATCGATAGCCATCTTGTCACCAATTTTCGTTGCTCTACCATAAGGGCTTAACCTCCATTTTAATTTTTTTGTTTTTAAATCACCCCCCACCCCCACCCCGTATCAATTTTCTAGAAATGTTTTGATCGGAGCTGCTTCTTCATCTCGATATCTAGCTCTCCGTTAATTTTTGTTCCTCTACTCCGTCAATTTTTGTTCCTCTACCAAAAGGCTTAACCGCCATTTTCTTTTAAGGGTCTCCCGCCCCTAAAAAATTAGCAGACCATCTTCTCCATAAGGTCTTAACCGCCATTTTAGGCCCCCGCGACCGCTTAGCGCTCGCTCGGGGGTTGAAAGGAAAAACACATATATTTATAATTTTATTTAAATACATGTTGAAACTCGTACCAGCTCAGTAGTAGTATTAGGGCCTTTATACCAGGTCGACCCTCACCCCCATCCCCTAAATATTTTCGAAAATTTTTCGATCGGAGATGCTTCTGCTCATCGATACCCATCTTTTGACAAATTTTTGTTGGTCTACCATAAGGGCTTAACCCCCATTTTAATTTTTTTGTCTTTTAGCCTCCCTTCAGCCACCCCCCCAGCGCCACCACGTATCGATTTTCTAAAAAAAAATGATCTGAGCTGCTTCTGCTCGTCCATATCCACCTTTCCATCCAATTTTGTTCCTCTACCAAAAGGCTTAACCGCCATAAGGGTGTCCCACCCCTAACAACAGAGATGATTTTGATTATTTATTTTAAGGGTGTCCCACCCCTAAAAACAGAGATGCTTTTTGCCATAAAGGCTTAACCGCCATTTTAGGCCCCCGCGACCGCTTAGCGACCGCTTGGGGGTTGAAATATAATTTTATTTAAATACAAGTTGAAACTCGTACCAGCTCATTATGATTTACTAAGCTATCCACGTAGTCCCGGTAGTAGGCGTGCAGTGGTTCTTGGTTCGATCCCCAGCCGGACTTTTTAGCCAAAGTATTTGATATTTATACTTTTTACTACAGCATTTAATATTAATATTTAAGTTTTGCTCCTTCAGAACATTTTCTTTAACAGAAACAAATCACCAGTTTTTAAAATCGGTAAATTCATGTTGATAATCGTACACTTTGCTGATAGAACTTAAAGTTGGGGGACCTGGTTTTCAAACAAGTACAAGCTTGTCGCTCGAGTCATTGACCCCTGGTTACTCCAGACTGATGATTTTTTTTCAATATTACAGACCGGATGTTGATAAGCCATGCCTACGTCTTGTGGTCAGTTGGGGCTATAAAGTTGCATTGCAGTTTCTAGGGCCAAGGATCTCGATTTAACATGGGCTCTAATGGAGAATCCCCCACCACACACACACACACACACACACACACACACACACACACACACACACACACACACACACACACACAACCGACAGTATTGGCAGGAGCTTTGAAGTGCGCACCTCTAATTTGGGAGGAGCAGGGTTCAAATCTTGTCGAGAACGTCAATCCTGACTTAAGGATTTCTCTGAGGTCTTATAGTCAGTCGTTAGTACAAATGCAAGGGATTGAGTACTATTAAACAGCTCACAGACATCCATTCACAATTGTTATATCCGGAACATACCTAGTTAGACACCTGGAGGGGGGCATGAATTGCACCCTGGGCACTGGGCAGGCTTCCCAGGAAAATTAAATTAAATGTAGTAGTAAAACTGTTTGGCAGCAGTATTAAAAAGTGCATTACTGGCTTACAAAAATACTAATACATTGTACGGTCAATACTTTTCATTTGTCGTAGCAGTAAAAGATAGACTAGATGTGATTTTTACATGCACATTGCAGTAGTAAAATGCCTTGTTATCAGTGAAAATCCCGTACATTTTGTAGTAAAATTCTACAAATTATATCGTATTTTTTTTAGTATTTTCGTAGAGGTACTCATCAAGTATGGCAAAATATTCAAAAAAAAACAGTGCTGTTTCCCCAAATGATTTTTAACATCTATTGGGCTCATTGACAGTCTCCAAACTCCGAACAGCGCTAGCGTAGTAAATTGAAGCGTCATCTGACCTTTTTAAAATGGCGATTTTTTTCGTTTCAATTTTTTGCTAACTTTTGTTTAGTGTGATTAAGAAATTTTCTGTATTGATTTGATATGTTTTTAGCTTTGCAGTATGGGAATGCCAAAAAAAGGAAAAAAAGAATATAGCATAAAGGGAAATTTTGTGATCATTTGGTTGGCTAATTTCTCACCTTTTAACCTGACGCACGTTGAAAAAAACTTGTGTACAAATGGTAAAAAACCTATTACACTTTAACATGCAAACTGATCTTTTCAAGATGGCTTCTAATTGACAAGCCAGTGGACCAATGACTGGGGATCTATCCTAATATAGATGTGGTTAAATATCATTGGTTTTTAGGCTTTTTACACAACAATAGCGATTTTCCACGTACAATGAAGGTGCAAACGAGAATACGTCAACATTACGTGTAATTTAGAAACACCAATACGTGTACAGGTTAAATCATATACTCTCTAATATAGGGTTGCCAACTTTGCAGGAATGGAATTGAGGACATTGTCACTCGTGGGAACCTAAGGGGGGAGGGAATTTATCGAGGATAATAAATACGATTTGGAGAGTCAGAAATAACTGAAAATTTACAAAATTCTATTTTATCTATAGTTTAGGCCTACAGTTGAGTTAGCAAAAACTTAAATTAAATTTGAATAGTGAATGGAAAAGCATAAGCGATTTGTATTGGAATGTTGGGGGAATGACATTCGCTCTACTACTAACGATTAAACCCCAGGAATATTCTTCCAAATAATATATGGTTTAGAATATTGTTGAAAAATGTTTTTAATTAGTTCATATTAAACAAAAATTTGTGGAAGAGGGATATTTTGGCCAATTCAGGACGTTATTCTGCCCAGAATGAGTTAATTCTGCCATCAGGATCAAGGACTTTGTCAGAACTGTCCTGTTGAAATCAGTACGGTCTGCAACCTTATCTGTATACACTATAATCCTGTTTGCTAGTAGAGGTGACTTGAAAACTAGTTTTGAAACTGTCATGTAAACACCTGGCTGCAACCAAAACGCTCGTTGCGTTGCAATTTGAGGTTATGTTTGCTAAAAGCAAGTTAAGAACGTGATCTTGCTATTCTGAATTATGTTCTAAACGTTACAGCAAATGTTTTTGGTCATCTAATGAAGTTATACTTTTGTTATACGCAATAAAATTATTTTTCTTTTCTTTAGAAAACAGTGGAATTTGTTTAATACATTGTGCTGTCTTGCGGGAAATAAGTGAAATAAATAATAGTTTAAGATCGTTTTCAGATCTGTATCATGTAAACGCATCATCGTTTTGACTTGAATTAAGTCAAAACTTTTTCAAAACTGCATGTAAACGTAGTATATGTTACCACTTACTATCTCCTTGTACAGAGTAGCGGCAGCAGCACGATCTCTATAGTGTGCGCATCCCCTCCCCGCACTCCAGCACCAAACTCCGTCAGTAGAGTAAGCTTAGCCCGGTGCACGTTGTCCTTCCCGAAGTAGAACGTTTTCGATTCACAAAAGTACGAATCTTCCGGTAGACTGACGGTTTCACTCCCCACCGCCTTCTCTAAGACGTCCCATCGCACGGTGTATTGAATCTGTTCGCAGTTGTTGGCAGATGGGTCGACACCGGGAAGATCGATGACCTCGAAGAAGACTTCGAGGAGAACTGCTTGATTGTTCATGGTCTCCACGGACCTGTCGTGCACGGTAGAAGACATTCGTTATCAAGACGCCATTTCCGTTTTTTTTTTGTTTAATTGGTGGCGGCCTTCATTTAACGCGTTTTATAATTTCTCAGTCAATTTAAGTCGAATCAATTTGTGATATAGTCTAATTGTTTTTTAAAAAATTATAAAAGCACCTATAACAGCACTTTCATTTTGATAATAGAAAATAAACAAAAAATGAATTCAATATTCTAGAATAATTTATTGAGACTGTCAAAATGGTCAAAAACACCCAAATAACAAGCCTACGCATTAACTGTTTGATCTATGATAAATATTAAAATCGGATAAGACAGGAGGGTACATTATATATTGTGCTTCATTATGAAGAATGCCACGTTGTATTAAGATGTAATGATATATGGCTGCAAGACAAGGGACGCGCCGAACATGAAAATATCTCCTCTTGTAGATCAAGAATATTTACTAGTGGATTTTTCTTACACTCTTAGGGGAAGTGCTAATAAGGCCGATATTACTTTTTAATTAACTCCCCCCCCCCCCCCCCAAAACATTTTAATTTGCAAAAAATCAATTTCCCTTTTTTTTACATAATGTTAAAAACCGGTAGGCACTTGGATTTTTGGAGATTTTCAAAATACTTTCCAAAGAAAAGTCAAAAAAAAACAATTGTAAATACCCTTTGGGTCACAAGATAAAACGATACCAGTTTAAATGGCAGAATCGACTCCGCAGATTTTTAAAAGGGCGCGTAAACCTTAGTCAAAATGCACCACTCTAGCCTGGGGGATATGGGGGGAAACATCCCATGCTGGTCAGAACCACCCCGGGTGGGGGGAGAAGAGGGGGTTCTACCCCGTAGTCGCATCGTCTTTGGGAATCTTTCTTTTTGCCATCGTCGTCGTTGCGTCGGGAGGTCGTCAACGCAAAGGGCCCCAGACGACGACCGAAAGAGCTCCCCTAATTTTTCGGGAGTTATGCCCCTCCCAGCTGATTTTTTCGCTCAGTCTCTTTCCCACCATGTACATCAGTTTAAAAATCACTGACCCAAATTTACCCAACCCCAAAAAAGGGGAGTAATTGTCATAGCCATCCCTAAACCCAAAACCCTTGCGATACATAATAAAAACAATATATATTTACATATTTTCAGTGAAAGTGGGCACTTTAGATCCGAATCAGTGATGGTTTTTAATGGGTAGAATTATTATTACACCCTGGTTGTTTTGAAAGGCTGCTTGTGTAATGACGTGGATTTTTACTAAATTATTAAAAGCCAAATAAAAAAAAATTAAAATTGTCTTTTTGTTACTAGGGTTTCTTTTAAAGATTATTAAATTTAGTATTTTTTGTGAAAATTTACGATTATTTTTAAAAAAGCCCAATGGTTTTGATTTTTGGCGGTACATACAGCACTGTTTATTTTGGTAAGTGAAATCAAATTACATATTTATTTTTTTAATGTAATATTTTTATGGTTATGATGTAGGCCCCCCTTAATAGTGACTCTCCGGAAAATTGATGGCTTAGCTGTAAATTCTCCAACCATACTTACCAGACAGAGACCGAATATGTTTGGGAAACACGGAATGGGGAAGCTTAATTGGTTAGCACAATGATGGATTCAAATTTAAACAAAGGAACTTTTGTTTTATCTTATGAATTGTACCCTACTGGGGCCTTTAGTCAACTCCCAAAATTGTGGTTTGGGGGTGCGTGGGTCCCAACCTTAAAACCCATAAACCCGACTGTAATAGTAGAAATTTTCTGGCATCCAACCTGATCTCATACCCCGGGTGATGTAAAATTCGATCCCGGGGCCCCCTTTTTTTCTCCGTTCTCAATGGCGTAGCCGGGTTTTTGGGGTTTGGGGGGGGGAGGGAAATTTAGGTGGTGCCGAGGGGGGGGGTACACTTTAAATTGACTACGATTGGGGGGGCAAACCGGGTCTGGGGCAAAGCCCCGCCGCCGCAGGCTATTTCGCCCTAGGGGAGATTTTTTTAAAAGGGGGCCATTTTAGTGGCCTAAAAAACGTTTTCAGGCGAAATTTTAAAATATGAATAAGGTTACATTTTTAAGCAAAATTTTCATTTAAGATTGATTACCTGACTGAAATTGGTCACAGTCGCTTGGGGGGTGAAAACACTGCCCCAAAATAAAATGAATATTGTCTAAAATCAGATGGCTAGTTAGTCTCGAGATTTTACAACATAGGCGGCACATGGATTCTAAAAAGGGGACAAAGGGCGAAGGTGTCCAAAAGGATTTAAGTATTTTTTATTTCCCAAAAATTATTTTTGGGGCTTTTGGGAGGTGGGTTAGGGGGCGCCAGGACAAGGAGCGGGGAAGGCAATCGCCCCCCCTCCCCCATGGGGGTAGCCCTTTCCCTTCTTCGTTCTTGCCTCTTCTGTCTTCCAGCTTGCTTCCTCCTGGTTCCCAGCAGAACTCCTTCATGATACAGTCTAGTTCCTATATATAGTCTTTCTTCTCGTTAAGAGTCTTGCACAGCACTCCCATTTCCCGGTTAAACACGCACTCGGGAGTACCCAGCAGGGCTACCACCTTTGTCACTTCCTACCTCGATGTCCGCATCACACTCGCCGAATAATAGCTCTCCTGCCACCTTGATGTTACCTTGTCCGGTTCCCCTCCAAGGTCCTGTTCAGCCCGCCAAAGAGGCATAAACGCCAATTCTCATGACTTCCACGTCCCTCTCCACCAATCATCATCATTCGTTCATTTATTCATTCGTTCAATCGTTTAAACGTTCATTCGTTCATTCATTAATTCATTTATTTATTTATTCATTTATTAATTTATTCATTTATTCATTTATTCATTAATTCATTTATTCATTTATTTATTGGATGAACGTAGCGAGCAAAGCGAGCGAAGCGAAGATTCAATTTCACTATCACTGGAGAAAAAAATCTGGAATGTTTTTTTTTCTTTTTGTATTTTTGTCTGTTAACACGATTCCGGCTAAACATACTCCAATTGCGATGAAATTTTCTGGCCGACTTTGAAATCTCTGAACTTAGAACTGCCACGTTTTTGAGCGCAATCAAAAAATGATTTCTTATGAAAATCTCAATTTTTCGATTTTGTAGATTATTAAAACTTTTCTTCGACTTATAACAACACCTACATGCATTATCCGACTGTAATTATTTTTTCACAGATCCTTAATTTTATCAGTTAATATATTGGTATCAAATTTGAGCGCAATCGAAAAATAATTTCTCATGAAAATGGCAATTTTACGCTTTTATTTGTTTAAAAAAAATACGCTCATCCAACAACGCGCCTGAAAAAGCGTTTGCGAAGCTTCCAAGTATATTTATTTATTTTTTATTTTTTATTTTTTTATTTCTCCCCCCCCCCCCCATTTTTGTTTTATTCATTATTATGTCACACTATTAAGTAGACCTTGAAGTACACCTCGGTCCGCGAATCATAATAGTACATTATCCCGAAACAAAACACTGATGAATTCACAGTCTACGCAAAAAAGAGTTAATACATTTTTATGTGCCTCGTAATCAGTGACAGATAATGGTTCAAATGGCATGATCTACGTCACGACGTATATAGTACAGGGCCGTTGTGATATGACCCACGCATTCAAAAAAACAAGCAGGGACAGGTTGGAATTTATTAAGGTGGGTCTCCTGAAGATCCCCAAAAGAATCCCAAAAAATCCGGTTGCGGGTTATCCGCCATTTTGAAAATCAATTTCCAAATTTTTTAGTTTTGTCGAAGAATGAAAAATTAGCTATATTGAGTGAAGTATTGGACCGAAATAGCTCAAATTTGTTTTAAATTGTTTTCAGAGAAACGATTAAAGCATTTGTTGCGCCCTGCTTTTTATTATCTGGCGACCTACGGCCCAAGATGGAAACTTTTACTCTTTTTCTTTCAATTATTGGAATAGTTTTCGCATATTTATCAAAATAAAATAGAAACTAACGATCCGATCCAAATTTGTTTCAAATAAAAGTTGTAGATCATGAAAAAACACATCCATTTCATATTCTACACTGTCTTCGTAGATAACAATGACCGAACGCTACACGACAAGCAATACAATTGTGCGGTGAGCAGTGTCAGATGTTTGCTCGATGCTCTATCACTAGCGCAGTCCCTGGCCACAATTCTCGTATGAATTTCGACCTCTATAGATTTTCTCTTCTGATCTTGTTAGGGTATACCTTAAGAATAAAAAAAATCTTGGGTAAACCTCTGGCATCCCGGGCCTAAGTTTTTTTTACGACGACATCTTCTTTTGGTCATACGAGAAGTACACGCACTTGGTTTTCATACATTTTACATACTTTTGACAACATGTGTAATAAATCTGACTTTATATTTGGATTCTCCACTAAATTTCTATTTAAATGATATGAATTTGCCAATTTGGTCATCCTGGGAACATTGTTGGATTATTTATAGGGAAATAAATATTATTATTAGTCCTGCATAAAGGTGTTCTATTTTCGTCAAATTGTGCCTTTCATGATAGACATATAAAATTTGGCACACAGTATACGAAAATGTAATTGGATAATTAATTGACTATATAGGGAAATCTCATTATTGCCACACGACACAAATGACGGTCATTTTACAAGGTAGCCACAAACATATTTTTGAAAACTTATGACAGAACGTTGAAATTTGGTCATTGAAAAATGACTGTTAAACAGGGCCATGTCAAACTAAGACAATGGCACCAATGGCGGCCATTTTAGAAGATGGCCGACACACACATTATTATGAACCACATAAATTTTATGATAGAATCTTGTTATTTGGTACACACATAGGGCACTCAATTAAAAAATGTCATATTTATGTGTTATATCAATACTTTTTAGAAACAATGTGGTATGGATCCGCTATTGCGTATCTAAATTAGTTGCTATGGCATTAAAAACTACCAATAATACTGCTTATAATAATTCACTTGTTTTACTTATACACTGTAGACAATTATTGACAAGTTTCTATAATTACACTCTATTGTTTGAATGTTTATGCATTTTAAATGCGCCCAGCATCGAACAATGTTTGATAAATCCGCGAGAAATCGATTAAAACACAAAAGTACTGTTTTACGATGTTCATGAAAGCTTCCATAAGTATTTTAAAAAATGAGGTCTGCAAAATTAAATTTTGCATTTACCCGGAATTACGGTTTTTCCATTCTTGGTATTTTGAAATTTTCTCAAAAATGCCATATTTAACTGTCCATTGTTAGGCAGGTAAATTGCATTTGAGGAAAAAGTCTTTCAACGCACATTGAAATGACTTAAATAACGATCCGATTACAACCAAAGTTGTAATCCAATATGGCTGATAATTCCTAATATCCACAACATCTAAGTGAATGATGTAACAAAAGAGTGTAAAAACAGCACGAAAAGAGTATTCATATTGTGGATATTAGGAATTATCAGCCATATTAGATTAAAACTTTGGTTATAATTGGATCGTTATTTAAGTCATTTCAATGTGCGTAGAAAGAATTTTTCCTCAAATGCAATTTAGTGCCTAACAATGGACAGTTAAATATGGCATTTTTGAGAAAATACCAACAACGAAAAAACCATAATTCCGGGTAAATGCAAAATCTAATTTCGCAGACTTGATTTTTTTAAATACTTATGGAAGCTTTCATGAACATCGTAAAACAGAACTTTTGTGTTTAAATCGATTTCTCGCAAATTTATCAAACATTGTTCGATGCTGGGTGCATTTAAAATGCATAAACAATCAAACAATATAGTGATATTATAGAAACTTGTCAATAATTGCCTACAGTGTATAAGTAAAACAAGTGAATTATTATAAGCAGTATTATTGGTAGTTTTTATGCCATAGCAACTTATCTAGATACACAATAGCGGATCCATACCACATTCTTTCTATAAAGTATTGATATAACACATAAATATGACATTTTTTAATTGAGTGCTCTAATAACAAGATTCTATCATAAAATTTACGGGGTTTATAATAATGTGTGTGTTGGCCAGCTTCTAAAATGGCCGCCAATGGCACTCATTGTCTTAGTTAGTTTGACATGGCCCTGTTTAACAGTCATTTTTCAATGACCAAATTTCAACGTTCTGTCATAAGTTTTCAAAAATATGTTTGTGGCTACCTTGTAAAATGACCGTCATTAGTGTCGTGGGGCAATAATGAGATGGCCCTATATAGTCAATTAATTGTCCAATTACATTTTCGTATACTGTGTTCCAAATTTTATATGTCTATCATGAAACGCACAATTTGACGAAAATAGAACACTTTTATGCAGGACTAATAATAATATGTATTTCCCTATAAATAATCCCACAATGTTCCCCGGATAACCAAATTGGCAAATTCATATCATTTAAATAGAAATTTAGTGGAGAATCCAAATATAAAGTCAGATTTATTACACATGTTGTCAAAAGTATGTAAAATGTATGAAAACCAAGCGCGTGTACATCTCGTATGACCAAAAGAAGATGTCGTCGTAAAAAAAACTTAGGCCCGGGATGCCAGAGGTTTACCCAAGATTTTTTTTATCCTTAAGGTATACCCTAACAGGATCAGAGGAGAAAATCTATAGAGGTCGAAATTCATACGAGAATTGTGGCCAGAGACTGCGTTAGTGATAGAGCATCGAGCAAACATCTGACACTGCTCACCGCACAATTGTATTGCTTGTCGTGTAGCGTTAGGCCATTGTTATCTACGAAGACAGTCTAGAGTATGAAATGGATGTGTTTTTTCATGCTCTACAACTTTTATTTGAAACAAATTTTGATCGGATCGTTAGTTTCTATTTTTATTTTGATAAATATGTAAAAACAATTTAGATAATTTTTTAAAAAGAGAGTAATAATTTGAATGAAGTCAATCAAGTCGCTAGTGAATCAAAACAGGGCGCGCCAAACGCGTAATTATCAAACAACTGATTCTTATCAAACATTTTAAAACTATTTTCAGCTATTTCGGTCCAATACTTCACTCAATATCGCTAATTTTCCATTCGTCGACAAAACTAAAAAATCTGAAAATTTATTTTCAAAATGGCGGATAACCCGCAACCGGATTTTTTGGGATTCTGTTGGGGATGTTCAGGAGACCTACCTGAACAAATTCCAAATGGTCCCTGCTTGTTTTTTTGAATGCGTGGGTTAAGGCCTAAAATGAGCTAATTGCACTGTACTAATAACAAACTGGGCGAAATCCCATAAAAACTGATTCGCGATACAATTCAAACAAAGGATCCACATGGCCGTGACTTACGAGAATCGTGGTGTTTACATTGTGAACGAAGGCGGTGAGTCCAACAAACCCATGCCAGTGTTGCTTTTGTTTCTGTTAGGAGCTTCATTTTTTGCTTGAGTTTTAGAGCTTTGTCATTTGAACGGGTCAGATATTTATAAATATCTTTGTATTCAAACCAGGGAATCTAAATAAAGAGCTCGTGTTCTTATACATATTAAGTCACGTCGCACAGAGAATCATTGGACGTGGCTCTGTGAACCAGCCTAGGACCCGGGAAGAGATATCCAGCATCGCTCTGCCCAGCAACCGAGGTGTCTACAACCATCTTAGTTGGCGTGTGCGGCTTGATACAAGATATAACTCAGATTGTACTGAGCTCGTGTTCTTACACATTATAAGTCTCGTCGCACAGAGAATCATGGACGTGGCTCTGTGAACCAGCCTAGGACCCGGGAGAAGATATCCAGCATCACTCTGCCCAGCAACCGAGGTGTCTACAACCATATTAGTTGGCGTGTGCGTCTTGAACAAGGAATAACTCAGATTGTACAGAGCTCGTGCTCTTATACATTACAAGTCACGTCGCACAGAGAATCATTGGACGTGGCGCTGTGAACCAGCCTAGGACCCGGGAGAAGATATCCAGCATCGCTCTGCCCAGCAACCGAGGTGTATACAACCGTCTTAGTTGGCGTGTGCGTCTTGAAACAAGGAATAACTCAGATTGTACAGAGCTCGTGCTCTTATACATTACAAGTCACGTCGCACAGAGAATCATTGGACGTGGCTCTGTGAACCAGCCTAGGACCCGGGAGAAGAAAATCCAGAATCGCTCTGCCCACCAACCGAGGTGTATACAACCGTCTTAGTTGGCGTGTGCGTCTTGATACAAGAAAATACTCAGATTGTACAGAGCTCGTGCTCTTATACATTACAAGTCACGTCGCACAGAGAATCATTGGACGTGGCTCTGTGAACCAGCCTAGGACCCGGGAGAAGATATCCAGCATCGCTCTGCCCAGCAACCGAGGTGTCTACAACCATCTTAGTTAGCGTGTGCGTCTTGATACAAGAAATAACTCAGATTGTACAGAGCTCGTGCTCTTATACATTACAAGTCTCGTCGCACAGAGAATCATTGGACGTGGCTCTGTGAACCAGCCTAGGACCCGGGAGAAGATATCCAGCATCGCTCTGCCAGCAACCGAGGTGTCTACAACCATCTTACGTTTGGCGTGTGCGTCTTGATACAAGTAATAACTCAGATTGGGAAGTGCAACTCGTGACTTTGTCGTAGTTTCACCTACTAGAATGAGAGAAGACAACTTAAGAAAACTAAAAGACATACCGACATCGACGTGAGAAGTGAAAACCTCTCCTCTTTTCTTCCCTTTACCCGTGGCTGGTTCTGACCAGCATGGGATTCACCAACCCTTTTCCCCCAAACTAGAGTGGCGCCCCGTCTGGGCCCGGGGTAAAATTAGGCCCAGAGCTTGGCTTTCCTAATCGTCAAAGACGATTCAAGATAAAGAGTCCATCTCGCAAACATTAACACCGAAACTAGAAGCGAGCTCTGGGAAAGTCGTTGAGAACTCTCCCCTACCCAATGACGCCCTCCCCGACGACGATGATAAATACTTTAACGACCGCAAAGTGCCCACCTGTCCTCCCCCTACCCGTGGCTGGTTCTGACCAGCATGGGCCCCTCCTTCCATGTCCCCTAGGCTAGAGTGGTGCATTATGACCTAAAGGTTGACGCGCTCTTAAACAACAAATAAACCGAACCATATTACCTTACTAAACTAGTGGCAAACTCTGGCAATCGTCGTTGAGACATCTCCCCTTCCATTGACGACCTCCGCGACGAGGAAGACCATGACAACACGAACGATGACAAATACGATGACGACCACCACGTGAACTAGCTTCCCCCCCCCCCCCCTCCTTCCCTACCCGTGGCTGGTTCTGACCAGAATGGGATTGTCCTCCCCACATAGGCTACTCCTATTGTCTAGAATGGCGCATTAAGACCTAAAGGTTGACGAGTCCTTAATCCAAATAAACTACAAGTACTGTCTATTTATTAATATCACAAAATCGTGAAAAAAATTAAATACGGTACGTTGTTTCTTAGTTTGAACTTAAGAGTAGAGTAGAATATTTGGCACATTGGATTTCTTTCCTAACCTATGGAAGAGCTCTGGCATCCTAACCTTGACCACCTCCCCGACGACGACAGTGACAACACAAACGTTGACAAAAAGATGACACGATGTGAGAACCCCTAATCCCTAATTCTATCCCTTCCCGTCTGTGCCCGGGGTCAGAGCATGGCTGTGTTGGTCTTAAATAGCGAGGAAAGAAAAAAGTCTATCTCAAAAACATCAGTTATTAGCTCATGTAGGCCTATGGGAATAAAGTATAAATCTTCCCGAAACTAGAAGCGAGCTTTGGCAAGGGGACCCCCGTCTGGGCCTGGGGTAGAATTGGCCCAGAGCATGGCTCTGCTAATCGTAAAAGGCGATTCAAGAGAAAAAGTCCATCTCGCAAACATCAGCTAGAAAGAGCGGAGTATCCTACTCCCCGAAACTAGAGGCGAGCTCTGGCAATCGTCGTCGGGGACCTTGTCCACTTCCCTAAACGACCCCTCGGCGACGATGACAATGACACAACGAACAATGACACAGACGATGACGACCGCGACGTGAGAAACCCCCCTTCCTCCCCTTACCCGTGGCTGGTTCTAAACAGCATGCCCCCCCCCCCCCCTAGGCTAGAGTGGTGAATTATGACCTAACGGATGACGCGTCCTTAATCCAAATAAACCAAACTAAACAAAAAAATCTCATTTACCTTGCCCCCGTCTGGGCCCGGGGTAGAATTGGCCCAGAGCATGGCTCTGCTAATCGTAAAAGGCGATTCAAGAGAAAAAGTCCACCTCGCAAACATCAGCTAGTAAGAGCGGAGTATCTTATTCCCCAAACTAGAGGCGAGCTCTGGCAGTCGTCGTCGGGGACTTTGCCCCCTTCCCTTGACGACCCCTCCGGCGACGATGACAATGACACAACGAACGATGACAAAAGACGATGACGACCGCGACGTGAGAAACCCCCCTTCCTCCCTTACCCGTGGCTGGTTCTGACCAGCATGGGCTCCTCCTCCCCACCCCCCTTAGGCTAGAGTGGTGCATTATGACCTAACGGTTGACGCGTCCTTAATCCAAATAAACCAAAAATAGGCCCTCCTCTCCCCCCCCCCCCTTAGGCTAGAGTGGTGCCTTATGGATGACCTAACGGTTGACGCGTCCTTAATCCCAATAAACTAAAAACTCAATACGTTGTTTCTTAGTTTGAACTTAAGAGTGGAGTAGAATATTTGGAACATTGGATTTCTTTCCGAACCTATGGAAGAGCTCTGGCGCCATAACCTTGACCACCTCGACGACGATGGACGACAGGCAAACAAACGTTAAAAAAAGATAACTCTACTTTCCCCCCAAGTTTTCCCCTTTCCCGTCTGGCCGGGGGTCAGAGCATGGCCAGGGGGGGACGGGTCAAAACCCCGGGATGCTGCAGTAGTAACCCCGTATGGGGGTCCGTATAAGCGGGGGTCTGGGGCAAACCCCCAGTCCCCGGGGCTTTTCGAAAAGGCGAAATTTTTTTGGGGGGTTCTTTTAATTTTTTTGGCCTTAAAACGCTATTTAGGACGCGATTAACAGGCCCAACTAAGTAACCTACCCAGTCGAATTAAAATCTGTGAAAATTTATTTGGGGAAACCTTTACAACCAATAAGGCAATAATGAAAACTCGAAAGTAAAAAATTGCACTCGCAAAATGCAGTTTGGGGGGATAGTGTGGGTTATACTGGACTTTTTGATTGAATATGCAAAATTTTTCCAGTATTAATGGAAAGCATAAGCTGTAACCTGTAATGGACATTCCGGTATTTTCTACATCCCCCCGCCGGCGCGGCTCCCCCCCCCAACCCACCCCCCCCCAACCCCATCCCCTTGCTTTTGGGAACTAGCAAACCAAACCAAAATACTTGCTCACACGAAATTTCTTTCGTAGCGCGGGGGCGAGAAAGTCAAAAAGCTATACATGATAGTCCAGTTCCTTGAAAACTGAAAAAAGGGGACCTGAACAACCATCTCTTTTGAAAAGCTGCCTAAGGGCCCCCCCTAAATATCGTAAAAATTTTTTAAAGTTTTTTTGTTCGGAACTTTTTTTTTTTTTTCGCAGTAAACAATATAAATCATATATATTTTGCCCTGAAACTAAAAAGTGTATGTGTAAAAATTTTCCACGGGGCCCGAATGTCAAAAGCCCGGGGTCGATCGCACCCCACCCCCCTTCCCATCCGCGCCTGAGCTGGCTGTGCTGATCTTAATAGCGAGAAAGAAAGTCTATCTCAAACATCATCAATTGCGCTGTATTGGAAAAAATATATTTTCTTCCCAAACTAGAAGCGGTTTGGGGGGGGGACCACTCTTTCCCTTGGGCGACCTACCGCCTTCCGGGGTTTGTTCTAACCAGCGGGGATATTTCCCCTGACATACTAAAGGATCAGGGGCGCAATATGACCTTAATTGCGCCCATACCCAAATGAAATCATAAAACTACCTAAACTCTTTTATTTACTACGTCCCACCGGGCGCAATATGACCTTCCGGTTTAAGCGCCTATTTTTCTCACGTCGACTTAGGTTGGGCACTACATTGTGTAATGGGTGTACCCTTGAAACCCCATGTAGAACTTCTATTCAAAAAAAATGCCCGTCTTCTGGGCTGGTGTTTGACAAAAACAAAATTTGGAAAGCCACTTGTTGATTACGCAAAAAATGCTTTTTTGAAAATCAACCTATTAAAAGTTCCAAAATACATCGTGGGTGCGTAGGACTTGCATGTTGGGAATTTACGGTTCTCTATTTGCCCAAGATGGACTATGGATGTTTCGTATACTCTTCACAAAAAACAAAACCCTTTAAAACTTCAGACCTGTCCCCATTGTGGTCTTCGTATTGCTTTTGGGTCTTTTCGAACAAGCCCGGTAGTCAGCTTGTATCCCGAGTCGGTTTGTCCTCCGGGGCAGAAGGGAAAACCTCTTGAGGGTACGTAGTATAAAAATTAAAGCTATGCCTAACCATCCCAAATGGGAATGTTTTTAACACGACTATTCGACACTTTGAAAACAAACCCAAGGCTCTTTTCCCAACGATTAAGATGAAAACTTTTTTTAAATTTTATAAATTTAATTTTTCCAAAGTTTTTAATTTTGTTTTTCAAAAACCCGCCCTGGTTTCACCAGAGCCGATTTTTATATTTGACCTTTGCCCTTTTTGATAAAAACCTACTTGCATAGTGTATTCAAAAAAATTAACTTTAAAAGTTTGCATGAACATAAAAGGTTTCTTTGTGTTCACAGATGGCTCCAAAAATTTGACAAACAAGGTTGGAAGTGCTTTTTATTGCTCCCCCTTAACTGAACGTTTTGGCTAACGAGTGTGTTCAGTTTTCACTGCAAGTTTTCGCCATCCGGAAGCTTTTAAAATACATTTCGCTGTCGTTTGGGGGAAAATACCTTTTGTGTTCAAATTTTTAAGTTCACTTCAAGCTATAGAACTCAGTATTCAAGTCATCTTTTGGTACAAGACCCAAATTCTATTTAAAAAAACTAACCTCTAGGGTTAATAATGGTTTTGCTGGATACCTGGACACGTGGAAAGGAAATGGCCCCTGATAGGGCTGCTAAAGGGAATTTTCCGCGTCGCGACTTTTATTTTAGATTCCAGATGTCAAAATGGATTCAAGCAAGATTGTTGGATTGCGACAAACTCTTTTGGGGTGTTTGCAAAAACAAATTGCGTAGTGTGATGCCCCTTGGCTAAAAAAATTCGTCCACCTACGTCTCGACTCTCACGTAGAGAAGAGGTGTATTGTCTAGACTTCTTAGGGGAACACCCTAAAACACGATATCTCTAAACCCGAGAAAAGGTTTTTCCCATAGTGGCACATTATGTACCTTAACCGTACATCATATGCTAGCAGAAATTTCCAAAAATTGCCTTGCGCATGCAATTTGATCTCTCCCATCTATGAAAAAACTTCTATCATATGATACGGCGACAAAACTTTCAATTTCTCATCCAAGTAAACTATTTAAAAAACTTTTAAATACTTCATCCCATTTCTTTCTTTTTTTTATTTCATTTAATAATAACTTTTATTTTTTCTATTCCTTTTTTCATCTTCAAAATTTTTTTGTTTTTTTAACACTTAAAAAAAATCTAATCACAAACATACCGGGTTAATCTTCTAATTTACTTTCATTTACAGGCGGCGCATATGACCTAACCGGGGTTAAGCGCCCCAGTTTTTTCACGTCTCGTCTTGCATTAAAAAACCGTTTATTACCCAAGAATCTCACGTCTCTCTATACTCCCACGCTATTGATCGCTATTATTTTGAGCATTAGTGTGTTAGGCATAGGGTAGAACTTGCACAGAGCATTGCTCTGCTGTTCGTAAAGGGCGAGGAATGATAAAAAGTCCAGCTAGTAAACATCAGCCTGTTCGGGAGGGATGGAGTAGCCTTTATAATTTCCCAAAACAACAGGCGAGCTATGGTAATCATCGTCAAGGAACCACAGCTCTTTTCCTCCCCCACCCCCCCGTCTGGGCCCGGGGTAGAATGAAGGGAGTATTTTACTATCCAAAAATAGAGGCGAGCTCTGGCAATCGTCGTCGGGGACCTTGTCCCGTTCCCGTGACGACCCCTCGACAACGATGACGAAAAAAAAAAAAAATGACACCACGAACGAGACAAGACAATGACGACCCCCCGTGAGAACTCCTTGCCCCCCTTACCCGGCTGTTCTGAAACCCGCATGGGCCCCTCCTCCCCCCCCCCTAGGTTAGAGTGGTGCATTATGACCTAACGGTTTGACGCGTTTTTAAACCCAAAAGAGAACAACAAAAAATCCTTGACGACCCCCCCCCCCCCCCCCCGAGACGACGATTTTGACATCACAAACGATGACACAAACGTCGACCGCAACGTGAGAACCCCCTTCTCCTATACTCGAGGCTGGTTCTGACCGACATTGAACTTTTCTTACCACTTCCCCTAGGCTAGAGTGACACATTATGACCTAACAGTTAAATGTGTCCCAAATCCAAAAGAATTGTTAAAAAATCAAACACACAAACCCAACAAATTTAATACATTAACTTTTAATAACATATCAAGTGACGCACTATGACCTCTTAGTTGAAGCGCCCTCGTGTCTCTAGTCCTTTTCGGTGTTCCTGCAAACTTTTCTTGATATTTTATTCTGCTCTGCCAGGAGTAGAATATTGTCTTCATCAGTTGATCGTAGAAGGCGACCCCTCAGCTCAGTTTTAACTGAGACTGGCAAAGATTTTATCTTGCATATTTGTCGATGAGTGAGAAACTCCCCCATTACTCCCCCTACCCGTGGCTGGTTAAAACCGACATGGGATTTACTAGCCACATCTTCTGTGCTACAATGACGCAATTATGACCTTGCGGTTGACGCGCCCTTCAACTTAATCGATTTAAGTTAGCTCAGGTGACCCTGTCTGTCCCCGGGGTAGAATTGGCCCAGAGCATGGCTCTGCTAATCGTAAAAGGCGATTCAAGAGAAAAAACCCACCTCGCAAACATCAGCTAGTAAGAAGGGTAGTATATTACTCCCCGAATCTAGAAGCGAGCTCTGGCAATCGTCGTCGGGGACCTTGCCCCCTTCCCTTGACGACCCCTCGACGACGATGACGATAATGACAGCACGAACGATGACAAAGACAATGACGACCGCGACGTGAGAACCCCCCCCCCCCTTTCCCTCCCCTTACCTGTGGCTGGTTCTGACCAGCATGGGCCCCTCCTCCTCCCCTCCCTCCTTAGGCTAGAGTGGTGCATTATGACCTAACGGTTGACGCGTCCTTAAATCCAAAAAAAAAAAAAAAAACGGTTTGTTTGAAGACAAGTAGGGTGCTGAATAATGGCCCACGGCCACGGTTGACGCTCACATTAACAATTAATCAAAAATTCAAACATGTCATAATCATTACATTCCAAAATTATTTTATATTTCAAAGTCTAGAAATTATATTAAAGGTAAATCATTGGCGACTCTATTTGACCTACTTGGTTGGTTGACGCGCCTAAGTTTTTCAAGTCGCTCTATCATATCGGTGATTTTGTATCAGGATTTTCTTTAACTAACCAAATAAGTGGAAAGCTAACTTCAACTGCTGGCTGGTTTAGTCGGCGTTTTGAAGACTATCGTCCCCAGTCTGGGCTTGGGGTAGAATATGGCTTAGTTAATCGTAAAAAGCGAGGAAATAGAAATAGTTTACCTTGCAAACATTAACTATTAGATAGGGGAGTCTATTATTCCCCAAAACTAGAGGCGAGCTCTGACAGACGTCGTCGGAGACCACACTCCCATCCCTTGGCGACCTCCCAACGACGACTATAACCACACAAACGATGACAAGACATTGACGACCCTAACCGGTTGAAGCGCCCTAGATTCTCACGTCGTTGTCACGAAGTGAAACCCCCCGTTTTAGCTAAAAAAAAAAAACTCGATGCTGGTTCTGATCAGCTGGGACTTTCCTCCACATATCCCCTAGACGTTATTCGCATCAAAAACATTTAATAATTTTTCTATTCTTCAATTTAAAAAAACAATATTTTAACAAAGGAACTTACATTAAAGTTAATTTATTAACCAGAAATATATATGCCTATGCCTAACAGGCGGCGCAATATGACCTTCCCGGTTGAAGCGTCCTAGTTTCACACGTCATTTTTTCAGCGTTTACTATGATTTTATCAACAGCTTAAACAATCTGTTTTAACGGTTTATATTTGTCTGGGACATAAGTTATGTACCCAGTGTGCCCAAGTTTTCTCACGCGTTGTATTAATTCTCACGTGCGCCCCCCTCCCCCTCACGGCCCTGGGTGAATTTTGACCCAGAGCATGACTTTGCTAATCGCAAATGACGATTCACGAGAAAAAGTCAGTCGTGCAAACATCAAAACAAGTAAGAAGGGTAGTACAAGGGGTGAAATCTGGCAATCATAGTCGGGGACCATACGCCCTTTCCGTCAACGACCTCCTCGACGACGACGACGACAATGACACCACGAACGATGACAAAGACGAGACGACCGCGACGAAAGAAACCCCCTTTTCTCCCGTACCCCCGTGGCTGGTTCTGACCAACATGGGCCTCTCCTTCCCATATCCCCTAGAGAGTGGTGCATGGTGGTAGACGCGTCCTCAATCCAAATAAACAAAAAAATCGTAGCCCGCCATGTGCCCAAAGCTAGTAGATACTGCGCAGCCAAAGCCTTCCTGAAACTCTCGTATTTGGTTAGGTCAACTGGCGTTGGAATCTTGAAACCTTCCGTCGACAAGGCGGTGAGGACACATTGTTAAAACATTATGCGCTGTCAGATGTTTTCATATCTTCTCTAGACGAGAAAAACGTGTCTGGGTTGGTCTTTTAAACGTAGATTTGCACGAGATTGTGATAAATACTGACTATTTATTGGTAATATAATAATAAAAACAGTGTACACTGAGATCTTACAGCAAGAATGAAGCAAACAGAGGGTCGATTATTCACTTGGTTCGAGGATAAACTTGTCAAAAATAAACCATTGCTTTGTGGCATTGGTATTCTCGGTTGTTGACATCCAGTATGGTTTGGTCCGCTGTCCCGAGATTTAAGCTTCGCCCTGCCGTTCTGTGGCATAACGCTGTTTTAATTCGACGATGACCACCACGGCGTGAGAACCCCCATTTCCTCCCCTTACCCGTGGCTGGTTCTGACCAGCATGGGAATTTCCTCCTCATATACCCTAGGCTAGATGTTGTTTGATGTTTATTAGGTTTAAGGGCGTGTCAACCATTAGGTCAAAGTTGAGCATTATGACCTAACGGTTGTAGCGTCCTTAATCCAAATAAACTAAATAAACTGAAAAATCATAGGTTTGAGGCGTTGATAATGAAAATTTGTTCATTTCATTCATGACAGTGAGTGGGCCATCACTTGTTGATGTGGTATATTTTGTATGTCGCTTTCACACTTCAATTCCTTCGCCTGAGACTGGATACGTCAAGCATGGGCCTGTCCCTGAACATGCCGCCGACTATAGAGTGGCACATTATGACCTTACGGTTGACGCACCCGTTATCCAAATAAACTCAAAATGTCATCACGTATAATAAAAATGTCATGTGTAATAATTTGTCACTGACTGTATGAGACGGCTACATGCTACACTATTAACCGAACGACTAAAGGACACCGGGAAGAAATTATCAGTCAGGATTACTGGCGAAGGGAGTGATTATCTTGCAAGATACATTCTGAATCAAGATCCTACTTTCGTCTACAACCTTATACAATCTTCCTCACATTGCATACGAAGTGATTTGATCAAACAAATTTTATACCTATTCCCCCCCCCACCCCCGATTATTTCATCACTTTCTTTCTTTATAATAGATTATAGACTACTTCACAAAAAACAAACAAAATATAAAATTTTATTTACTAACTTTCAATTACACAAATGTCGCAGTGTGACCTACTCCGTCGAATTGAAATCTTTCCTCTAGTCGTTTAGGTGGTTAAGATCTCACCAAGTTTCTTACGTCGCTTCGAATTTGGTGTTTCATAGCGATAAGAAAGTCTGAACTTGGTTTTTACTATTTATTCAAATCAAACAATCATTGTGAACCAACTTGTTCCTCTTCACTATCCCCCGTCTGGGCCCGGGGTAGAATTGGCCCAGAGCATGGCTCTGCTAATCGTAAAAGGCGATTTAAGAGAAAAAGTCCACCTCGCAAACATCAGCTAGTAAGAGCGGAGTATCTTACTCCCCAAACTAGAGGCGAGCTCTGGCAATCGTCGTCGGGGACCTTGCCCCCTTCCCTTGACGACCCCCCGGCGACGATGACAATGACACAACGAACGATGACAAAGACGATGACGACCACGACGTGAGAAACCCCCCTTCCTCCCCTTACCCGTGGCTGGTTCTGACCAGCATGGGCTCCTCCTCCCCACCCCCTTTAGGCTAGAGTGGTGCATTATGACCTAACGGTTGACGCGTCCTTAATCCAAATAAACCAAAAAAAAAAAAATCTTAAGTCGTTTAGGTAGTTTATGTTATGAAGCCGGCCTCCGTGAATGACCCGTCCTCATAACCAGATCCTAATTCACTGAAAAACCACCCTTTTGGCAGTTAATAAATAGCGGTTCGCTCGGCCAAGAAGCATCCTACGTATATACAATTTTGCAAACTTGTCAATAAAGCATACATGGAAGTTCTTACAGTCATAGATTTTCAAAATTTTGTCTTGATCAGCCAGAAAAAAATCACGAATATAGTCAATTTTGGACTTTTGAACAAAATTGAAATTCGTGAAATCTAATTTATTTTTTATAAATTATTTCAAAACAAATTTAAGAAATGTGTTACCATAGAGACCTTTATTTCCACTTTCGTGAGATATGTTCAAAAATTTTAACAACTGTGGTGTCATTCAGCCGAGCAAACAGCAAAATGCCTGAAACGCAGGTGGTGAACGCTCTCAAAGCTGTGATTTGATTAATTGTAACCAATGAGCGAAGGCCGGGGCTACGGGCCCAAAGGAACACAGTGGGAACATATACATTATAGGGTTGCCATATCCTTCAGAACTTCAAGAAGAGTGAGGAAAGGTTGTACATAGCACACGATAGCATCTACAAAGATTTATTATATTATAGTTCCAACATCTAAATTTAAAGAACATTTAGCAGGCACTTGTTATACCCTACGTTAGACATTCATGTTGTTTCTCAATCTTACATACATAATTGAAATTAACACCCTGTTTGTTCCCTTAACCTGCAATTTCAATGTAAATTCATTATGTATTATAAAGCATAGCTTTCAAACTATTGTCACGTTATGCTGTAAAGACTAATTATGGACTTTTAGGCACCCCAGCAAGTTTTGACTTAGACTCACGCTACACATGTTTTAATACACGTTGCGACTCACCCAATTGGAACAGCCCTTCCTGAGGTCTCCAGTCAGTCAGAAAGGTCTACTATCTGATTACCAAGCTCAATTAAATATCTGAAACTACTTGGCCGACGAATATACTCGGCTTGTGTCCTATCCAAACTTGGATACTTAGAAGTATTTATGTAAAAAAGTCTAATTCTGCACGGCGATGCAAACCGACAGAGTGCTAGCGCTGCTAGCTCCGTTCAACAGGAGGTTAGAGCTCGGAGCTGGCCTCGACCTCCTGCCTTTTGGTTCTCGGCGCAAGAAGATGAAGACGGACAGAATGCACTCTTTCTCTGTGCAGGTCAGTTATGTATATTTGCTTTGCTTAAGGGGGATGAATTAAGGGCGGGGTCATGACTTATAACTGTCACACTTGTCCTTCATCCCTGCACCTCGTCTCAGGGTCAAGCTGCAACTCTCAAGTTCTGCGTATAAGTGTGACCTGACTTGTGATTCGTGAATAAATCATGAGTGACATGGTCCTGCGTATTTCCCTTGTGGCACCGAGGGTATCCGTCTTAGACGGACGCCCCCGGCCATCCCTAAGACGCCGGAAGATATTCCGGAAATCTCATACGAATGTTTAGTTTGGGGTCATTGTCTTGTCTCCTCCTTGGTCAATTATCCGGCTATTAACAAACATGGCCTCCGGAGGTTTGTCACTTTTGCGCCTTCTCCTAAGAGAACGACCAAATGTGCATTTCTCTGATTTGTTTGGTCGCCCGGAAGGGGTGGAGATATGTTATTTCCGAAGGAAAATCTTACAGACACCCGGGCAAGCGCTCAGGAGACATTTCCCCTACAAGTGACGCCGATTTCCCCTCCGAACTCCACACTGACCTATGATTATAGCACGTGGCAGACGAAGAATTGTAACTGGTAGCCCCTACAAAGCAACTCATGTGAAACAGAATTTATTGAAACGGAATAAATTATAATAAGTGGATAATAGCATTTGTCTGGCGTCTGGCTGGTATTGCCGTAACTTGTGAAAAATATTTCTTATGCATCACTGATTTAAAAAAAGCTAACACGAAAATTGGGGGTAGAGATGATCTGTTGCATCATGTGGTTTCCAGAGATGCTTGAAAATACTAAATAATTCTGCCGGTCCTCTCGTGAGTTGCAAGTCCAATGAGTGGACTGACTTGCTAGACAATATATTTTATTCCCTGTGATACATTATGAAGTCATTATCTTAGGTTATGGCTACGAAATCTCCCCCTCTCTCTCCCTCACACTCCGCTTTAAAACATTAAGATGGCACCAGTTTCTCACGTCGCTTCGAGTTTGGTGGTTCATAGCGATAAGAAGTAGTCTGAACTTGGTTAACACTATTTATTCAAATCAAACAACCATTGCAAACCAACTTGTTCCTTTTCACTACCCCAAGTCTGGACCCGGGCTAGAATTTGGCCCAGAGTTGAGGGCATTTGTCGCAATGGGCGCACCATATGGTGGATCCAAGTGGATCCAATATGACGGAGATCACGTTTTTTCCGGATACGTGACCGCCGCCATCTTGTTTTCTTCCACCATTTTTGTTTCTGTCACGTGTTTCCGACCACCATTTTGGTTTTCCAGCCGCCATTTTGTTTCCGGACGTCATTTAAGCTTTGCCGCCATCTTGTACGCTATTTTAGCTTAGTCGCCATCTTGTCCGCCATCTTGTCCATGTCCTCGTCGCCATTTTAGAATTTTCAAATGTCGCGCCACTTCTTAGCACGCTTCGCGCGATTTACGTGCTCTAGTAACATAAGCCCCTCCTCCATCCTCCTAGGTAAGATTGGTGCATTTTGACCCAACAGTTGACTCGTCCTTAATCCAAATAAGAAAAGGTATATATTGTAGCTTTTTTGTTATAAAATATTTTTTTACATTGGGGTAGAATTGGCAAAGAGAGCGTGGCTCTGCTTATCGTACAAGACTATTCAAGAGAAAAAGTCCACCACGCAAACATCAACTCGTATAAGAGGGGATTTTATTATTACCGGAAACTTGAGGCGAGCTCTGGCAATCGTCGTCGGGGACACCTCCCCCTTCCCTTAACGACCTCCCCGACGACGATGAAAAATGAACGATGACAAAGACGATACGAACGCAACGTGAGAAACCCCCCCTTTTTCCTCTTACCCGTGGCTGGTACTGACCAGCATGGGCCCCTCCTTCCCATATCCGCTAGGCTAGAGTGGTGCATTATGATCAACGGTAGACGCGTCCAGCCAACTAAACAAAAAAAAATGGTTTTATGTTAATATCGCATATTTTATTAAACATGGACTACAATATTATTTAGAAAACAGAAACGTACCCAATAAAGTGAATTATTAACTAACAATATAATATATGGCGCAATATGACCAAGTCGCATGATGCGCCCTGGTTTCTCTCGTTGCTTAGAGCAACATCACATAAAAGCATTATGACCTTACGGTTGACGCGCCCTTATCCAAATAAACAAAAAAACACATCAACATTGTTTCGTTTTGTGGAATATACTAAAATTCAGTTGCAAATCAAGCTTAATAATAAAGATGCCAAAGCAAGTCCGTCCTGCGGCCACAGTTTTGAACAATAACAATTGTCAAATTTGAACTCTTTGTCGTGATGTGTTGTCACGTAGTCGTGTTCTTTATATTAAACTCACTTTAGACGATCCACAACACGTTCTAAACGCAAGGTTTATGCCCCGTTCAATTTCTAGTGGGAGAATCTGATAAGTTGGATAAATTCCCATACAGAGACGGGAAGGTATTTATCACCAACAACTATGTATCTAGATATCGGGTTAGTGTGAAAGAAATGTCCAGAGCTGTTAGAGAATTCAATCTACAGCTTACATGTCTGTTATAACCCAACGGTTGACGCGCCCTTAAATTTGATGGATCAAATAAAATATTTCTTACTAACTTTTTTTCGCGAGGAGGGTCACCTCATTCAGCATTAGAAGTAAATTTACCAGTCTGGGCCCGGATAGAATTTGACTCAAGTGGCCACAATCTGCTTTTCGTATAAAAGGCGAGAAAAGAAAATCATTCTACCTCGCAAACATCAGCTTTAATCCTGTCAAATAAGATCGTTATATTGACGTTTGGAGGAAAAAACTGCGATGTCGCTGAATTTTTGCAGAGACTTCCTTACTATAATACTTATTAACATACTAAAACTCCCCTACAAATCGGAGTGGAGCTTCGGCCGCCATATTGGAAAATGGCGGCCAAAAGTGTGTTGTTATCGAATATCTCCAAATGGTTTGAGATAGACAAAATATCTCAATGGCAAAAATATATCCCATTTAATTCCCTACAAAACAGGTGTCTTCTATAGTTTTGGTAGGGGCAAAGGTTACGTCACAAAATCGTGGTTTATATGTTGCTCATTGGAGTACCAGCTTTTTTCCAAATTTTCACGCCCAGCATCAAACAATGCCCGGTAAATCCGTAAGAAATCGATTTAAATACAAAAGGACTTTTGTACGGGGTTCATGAAAGCTTACACAGTATAAAAAAAAAATCAGGTCTGCGAAATCGAATTTGCATGTACCCGGAATTCGTTTTTTCCATTATTGGCAATTCCTCAAAAATGCCCTTTTTGACTGTCCATTCTTAAGCACTAAATAGCATTGGAGGAAAAATTCTTCCTACGCACATTGAAATGACTCAAATAATGATCCGATTACAACCAAAGTTTAAATCCAATATGGCTGCTAATTCCTAATATCCACAACATCAAAGTGAATTATGTAACAAAAAGAGTGTAAAAAACAGCACGAAAACAGTATTCGTATTATGAATATTAGGAATAAGCAGAAATTTTGGATTTCAGCTTTGGTTGTAATCGGATCATTTTTAAGTCATTTCAATGTGCGTTATAGAAACAATTTTTCCTTCAATGCTATTTAGTGCTTAATAATGAACAGTAAAATATGGCATTTTTTAGGAAAGGCCAACAATGGAAAAAAACCCAAAATTCCGGGTAAATGCAAAATCCGATTTCACAGAAATGATTTTTAAAATACTAATGGAAAGTTTCATGAACCCCGTACAAAAGTCCTTTTGTATTTAAATCGATTTCTCACGGATTTGCCGGGTATTGTTTGATGCTGGACGTGAAAATTGTGGAAATTAGCTCGTATCCAATAAGCAACATATAAACCACGATTTGTGACGTAACCTTTTGCCCCTACCAAAACTATAGAAGACACTGTTTGTAGGGAATTAAATGGAGAATATTTTTGCCATTGAGATATTTTGTCTATCTTAAACAAATTTGGAGATATTCGAAAAACAAACACGTTGGCCGCCATTTTCCAATATGGGCGGCCGAAGCTCCAGTCCGATTGTGGGGGATTTTTTAGTATGTTGATAAGTATCCTTTAAGGGAAAGGGTCTCTGCAAAAATTCAGCGACATCGCAATTTTTCCCAAAATTTCTTATTTGACAGGATTACTGTATTAGGGGAGTGTTTTAACTCTGAGGAGGTCTGGCCAGTGTCGACAGAATCTTCTCTTTCCCCTTTCCCTTGCCATGGCTGGTTCTAAACAGCATGGGACTTATTTTCCTACGTAACGTTGGCTGAGTAAAGCAATTTTGACAAAAACGGTTGACGCGCCCTTGATCTAAATAAAATTTAAATTACAAAGCTTAAACTCGTAGTATTTATTTATATTTTATGTGTAATGATAAGTTCAGGACTGTATCAAGTAAAATAACTAACCGATCATCAGCTTAACTAATGTATTTAGTCATCATACATGAACTCAGTTTATATTTACACTTGCACAACCATGACACTCACATACAGTTACCCTCAACATACTTCATGTTTAAAATTATTTTTTGTATTCGCCTTTTATTTTGTATTTATATATTTATAAAATGATTGAAAAAGTTATATATAATTCGTTTGGTTACCCTATGTAATGTTTGGTAAATTAACTGGTGGAATATGAGCCTCTTGTAATGTGACCAAAAATGAACGAACAAATAAACCAAATTCAATATGAATTATAACATTTTTTTAAAACTCTTTTTTTTTAATTTTAATAATTTTTATTTGCTCGCAGGTGTTTTGGTATAATTAAAAAAAAAATAGAAACAAACTATATACAATAAATGTAATGTAACAACTTTTAATAACACAAGTGGCGCAATATGACCAACACAGTTGAAGCGCCCTAGTTTCTCACGTCGATCTAGGACCTCCGGATTAATCTTGAAGCCTAACAAGAAGTCTGGATGCTCTTGATATTTTAATCGGCTTTTCACGGAGTGTAAGAGTAGTCATCTGCTGATACAAAGGCGTCGTCACACTACGGGGTTTTAAAAAAGGTAAAAATAGGAAAGTTCAGAGATTTGGAGAACTGTGAGAGAAGACGAAAAGCGAAAAGTGTGGCTCACCTGACGGATTTCTGCAATTAAATTAACAACTTTGCGGAGCACTGCAATATCCACATAAACCTCCGTCGGGCCCGGGGTAGAATTGGGCCCCGAGCATGGTTCTACTAATAGTAAAAGGCGATTCAAATTAGAAAAAGTCCACCTCGCAAACATCAAATAGTAAGAGGGAGTATCTTACTCCCCAAACTAGAGGCGAGCTCTGGGAATCGTCGTTGGTGACATTTTCCCCCCTTCCTTTGACTACCTACCCAACGACGATGATATGGACACAAAGACGATGACAAAGACGATGACGACCGCAACGTGAGAAACCATCTTCCTCCCCTTACCCTGACGGTTCTGATAGCATGGACTCCTCCCATATCCCTAGGCAGAGTGGTGCATTGTGACCCAACGGTTGACGCGTACTTAATCTAGCCTTAATAATGATTTAAAAAACATCGTCATTTTCGAAGCAAAAGGGTTTAAAAAATCGTTAGAATCTTCATTGAACAAAACTATGTTGTTGCTACTTGGCCCTGACAGTGGAAATAATAACATCAAAAATTTGTATTTGATTATTTTTCCATCGCAATAACACCTTCTAGCACTATTACCCCCCTAGTTCGAATAAGCGAAAAATATTACGATAATACAACATGGAGTCGAATTTTTGTTTATAATCTCAAAATAATATATTTTTTAAAATCAGGCATTATACCCGTCTGGGGCCCGACGTAGAATTGGACCAGAGCATGGCCTGCTAATCGTAAAAGGCGGAAAAGAAATAAAATCCACCGTAAACATCAGCAATCGTCGTCGAGGTCCTTGTCCCTTTCCCTTGACGACCTACCCGACGAAGACAATGGGCGACCGCGACGTAAGAACTCCCTTTCCCCCATACCCGTGGCTGGATCTGACCTTTTTGATAAGCATGGACCCCTCCTACCCCCCCCCCCCCCCTAGGTAAGATTGGTGCATTGTGATGAAACGGTTGACGCGCCCTTGAACGGAATGAGCCAGTGGATATAAAAACACCAAAGAAAAATGACAAGATAATTACATTTAATTATTTCTCTATTCAGTCACCTGCCTTAAACTGGGATAGACAATCCGTGGCTGCTTCTGACCAGCATGGGCCCCTCCTCCCCTCATCTCCTACGCTAGAGTGGTGCATTATGACCTAACGGTTGCCTCGCCCTTACTCCAAATGAACGTACAAATTATCTTATTTAAAAACAATGTTATGATAATGAAACAAACAACAAACTCAATTTATTACATTACAATATCCCGACCCCGTCTGGGCCCGGGGTAGCATGGACCCGCATGGCTCTGCTAATCTTAAAAGGCGATTCAAGAGAAAAAGTCCACCTCGCCCAAAAATCTGCTAGTAGGCGGGGAGGTATATTACTCTCCGAACCTAGAGGCGAGCTCTGGCAATCGTCGTCGGGGACCTTGCCCCCTTCCCTTTACGACCCCGACGACGACGACGTGACAATGAACACAACGAAAACGATGACGAAGACAATGACGACCGCGACGTGAGAACCCCCTTTCCTACCCTTACCCGTGGCTTGGTTATGACCAGCATGGGCCCCTCCTCCCCCCCTACCCAAGGTTAGAGTGGTGCATTATTACCTAACGGTTGACGCGTCCTTAATCCAAATAAACAAAAAAAAAATACAACATACAATATCCCATGCGGCGCAATCCACCCTTCCCGGTTACGGT
This sequence comes from Sweltsa coloradensis, assembly GCA_024449915.1. Taxonomy (NCBI): domain Eukaryota; kingdom Metazoa; phylum Arthropoda; class Insecta; order Plecoptera; family Chloroperlidae; genus Sweltsa; species Sweltsa coloradensis. The sequence continues at coordinate 91,494 of JAMZAV010003419.1, forward strand.
GCGCTATAGTTTCTCGTCTTTCCTGATAACGATCTTCTTTTGTATGTTATGGTTATACATTCCGAATGTTTTCGATGCTGATATAGGCAGGATGGTTCCCAACCTTTTTTATCTCATGAGGAAGCAAAATAATATATTCTTGTGTATTGACCTGTGCAGCTACAAAGGGTCATTAATCGTAAAATGCGCTTAAAGAGACAAAGTCCACCTCGCAAACATCAGCTGTAGAGTATGGGAGTATGTTACTCCCTGACATCGAGATGATCTCTGGCAGTCGTCGTCGGTGACTTATCCTCCTTCCTCTGACGACCTGAATTCGTTTAGAACAACATACATGCTGTCTGAATGTAGGCCTACTAAATAATATGATGCCTTGAGTACACATATTAGATCTCTCACTATTGGTACGTTCCGAATGATGCTAGCTTGCAGCTTGGGCGTGCCCAAAGCATTCCGTAAACACCGCCGCCATCACATCGCCCGTAATGCCCAATGTTAAACCTCGGGCATCTTGGGCATGTCTGGGTGTTGTGGGCGCGTGGGAGCATCATTCGGAACGTAGCCTATTATAACAAAAGTTTTAGAAAAAGTTTTTCATATTATGGAGAAATTTAATTTTATCATTTGACAACGAAAAATTGTTTGATACACGCAGGACTTTAAGTTATTTGTTTAAATATAGTTTGAAACCAAACTATTTGATCAGATTTTAATTCAATTTATTTTTTACTTAATTTAATACTTTAAAAATAAGAGATAAAATTTAAAGAATCAACTGGATAATAATTATATCTATTTTTTTATTATTATACAGGTGGTGCAATATACCATACACGGTTTACGCATCCTAGTTTCACGTCATGTTTTCTTGTATATTATTTTGCTCGATTTTGATTTTGAACGATCGATGACGATGACAAAGACGATGACGACCGCTACGTAGCTGGTTTCGACCAGCATGAGCCCCTCCTGCCCATATTCCCCTAGACTAGAGTGGCGCATAATGACCTCACGGTTGTTGCGCACTTAATCCAAAAAAATTAATCAAAAAGTCACGACCTCCCCGACTACGACGCTGAATACCATTTGTCAGTTCAAACCATCAAATATGACATGAATTAGCTGTTTTTTTATTTAAAAAAAAAAACAATAAAAGTGGCCCGTGACTGAACAGCTGGCCCTTTCCAATGTTCAGTAACTACGCTTCGAACTGAGAAAAGTTTCGCACTAATCGAAAAATCATCAAAAGTTCACAACTCCCACATTTGCGTCTATACCTTTGTAGTTAGCCAATAAAAAAAACGATGAAATTAAGGCTCTATTTTCGTTAGCACCAAGAGCAAACCATGTAAACTGGACTCCGTGACCTCCGAGAATCTCGACTATATGTCAGCTGGCCACTGTTGGAATGGTTTAAACTACCCTACGCTTACGGAAATGTTGAAGAAAATTATTCCAATCTGGAATGAACCTAAGTTTCCTTATTTAGAGTGACATTTTGCCGTCGTACAATATGTTCATCCTGTTTATTTCGTTTAGTCCCGTAATAAAATACAATTTATCCATAGGCTATCCTAATTGCTTTCGTAGCCCGCCGGTGTGCCGAAACGGGCATGAGATACTAGATCGCAGCACAAGCCTCTGAACTTTCTATTTGGTTAGGTCAACTGGCGTTGGAATCTGAATACTTCCGTCGTCAAGGCGGTAAGATAAACATAAGATTAAAACATTAGCAGGATCAGCAATGATTTAATTTCAACCAAGAAGAAAAGAACGAGTTTGGTGGTCTGTTTGGATGTACTTTGCACGAGCTTGGAATAAAATACTGACTTTTTATTGGTAATATAATTATAACAGTGTGCACTGAGATCTTACAGCAAGAATGAAGCATACAGAGGTTCGATTATTCACTTGGTTCGAAGATAAACTTGTCAAAAATAAACCATTGCTTTGTGGCATTGGCATTCTCGGTTGTTGACATCCAGTATGGTTTGGTCCGCTGTCCCAAGTTTTAAGCTTCGCTCTGCCGTTCTGTGGGCATAGCGCTGTTTTAAATCGACGATGACCACCACGACGTGAGAACTCCCATTTCCTCCCCGTACCCGTGGCTGGTTCTGACCAGCATGGAAGTTCCTCCCCATATCCCTAGGCTTGAGGGGTGTATTATGTCCTGATGGTTGAAGCGCCCTTTAAATCCAATACACAAAACCGAACCCGTTCTAAATTTATTTTTAGTCCAAAACATATAAAAATTCATAAAACTGTCAGTAGTCTGATATCATTAAAGTAGTAACTTATTTTTGGAAATATGAAAATTGTTCCACGTTGGGCCCGGGTGTAGATTGGCCCGAGCATGTGCTCTACTTGTCGCAAAAGGCGATGTAAGAGAAAATTTCCACCTCTCAAAAACATCAGCTAGTAGAAGCTCTGGCAATCGCCCGTCGGAACCTTGTCCCCTTCCCTTTACGAACCCCCCGCGACGATGACAATAACAAGTAACTATTGACAAAGACGATGACAACCGCGACGTGAGAATCCCCCCCCCCTTCCTTCCCTTACCCGTGGCGGGTCGGACCACATGGCTCCTCCTCCCCACCCCCCTTCAGGCTAGTGGTGCATTATGACTAACGGTTGACGCGTCCTTAAACCAATGACCACCTTGACGACCTTCCAGACGAAGATGACAATGCCACAACGAACGATGACGATGACAAAGACGATGACGACTGCGACATTAGAACCCCCCCCCCTTTCCTCTCCTTACCAATGGCTGGTTCTGACCAGCATGGGCCCCTCCTTCCCATATCTCCTAGGCTAGAGTGGTGCATTATGATCTAACGGTTGTTGCGTTCTTAATCCAAATAAACTAAAAAACCATACAAATCATAAGTCTGAGGAGTTGATAATTAAAACTTGTTCATTATACTTTATTTCGTAAGAAATGAACACAGTGTGTGGGCCATCAGTTGTTGCAGTTATGTGGTATATTTTGTCCCACTTCATTTCCTTCGCCTGAGACTGGATACGTTAAGCACAGACCTATCCTCCAAACATGCCGCAGACTATAGAGTGGCGCATTATGACCTTTCGGTTGACGCACTTGTAAATCAAATAAACTCAAAATATCACCACGTATAGAGAGTTTGATGTGTAATGATTAGTCACTGATTGTATGAGAAGGCTACATGCTATACACTATTAACTGAACGACTGAAGGACACCGGGGAGAAACTTTTAGTCAGGATAACTGGTGACGGGATGGATTATCTTCTTATATACATTCTGAATCAAGATGTTACTATTGTATTGTTTAACATATTCAATTTCCATTTTTCGCCCATTATTTTATCACTTTCTTTCTTTATATAATAAAGAATATCAACAGAATACTATACAAAAAACAAACAAAATAACAAATATTTATAAAGAAACTTCCAATTACATATGTCGCAGAATGACGTACTCCGTTGAAACGCCCTCGTTTCTCTAGCCCTTTAGGTCGAATTTGGAATCATGAATTGACTAAATATCCTGCAAATAAGTCTGAATGAATGAATGAGTATCAATACGTAGCAAGCTGGCCTTGATATTTTAATCGGCTGAGCCAGGAGTAGAGATTGTCCTCATCAGCTGATAGTAGAAGCGACCCCTCGGTTGGTCGGTCGGGTGCAAAGAATATTATTTTTTGCCGAGTTCTTGCAGATGTGTTAGAAACTCCTTCTTTCACCACCCAGCATTGGATTATCCTCACCACATCCCCTAGGCCAGAGTAACGTATTATGACCTTACGGTAGACGCGCCCTTAATCCAAATAAATAACCAATAGTACAATCTAATGATGGACAAGCGCTTTACCCAATTGAATCAAAACCAAACCAAAAAAGTAAACCTTGTGCTACCAGGAAACCATAATCAGAATCACATTTATCATTTAAAATCAGACCCCCGTCTGGGCCCGGGGTAGAATTGGCCCAGAGCATGGCTCTGCTAATCGTAAAAGACGATTCAAGAGAAAAAGTCCACCTCGCAAACATCAGCTAGAAAGTGCGGGGTATCTTACTCCCCGAAACTAGAGGCGAGCTCTGGCAATCGTCGTCGGGGACCTTGCCCCCTTCCCTTGACGACCCCCCGGCGACGATGACAATGACACAACGAACGATGACAAAGACGATGACGACTGCTACGTGAGAAAACCCCCTTCCTCCCCCTACCCGCGGCTGGTTCTGACCAGCATCCCCCCCGCCCTTAGGCTAGAGTGGTGCATTATGATCTAACGGTTGACGCGTCCTTAATCCAAATAATCTTTAATCCTTTTAAATCAGAATAATATTAAACATGATCAATTTCAATATGTAGGAATGAACAATATCATAGGCTATGCATTATGACCCAGTTGGTTGACGGGTCTTTGTTTCTCAAGTCGCGATAGATGTAAAATTCCCCTTTAGGTTTTTATTGTTTACGATACTCAAACACCCACAGTAGAATATTTTTTCTCCGCCTATTTGTTATTCCATTAGTTCAAATACTAACGTACATATTTATGTGCAATATTAGGACATAACATGTTCTTCACAACATAAAATAAATAAAATGTTCGCAAAGTACGGAAAGTTGATCGGTTTTAATGTATTTTTACCTGTTCTACGACGGGACAGTTCGGCAAGTCTTAATACACTTATTAGTGAAATAATTATACGTAAATTGCGTCTTGTAAACCAGTGGATTTTTCTTGTTTCTTTAAATACAATAAAATTATCTGGTCCAATAAAACAAATACAATTAAAACAGATCAAAGTTATTTATGCTAGGTTGGGGCAAACACCCAGAGGAAATAAAGGAAAAAGGGAAATTAATGCAAGACTGGTGATAACATCACAAGTAACGACATCAAGGCAGATCCATATTGGACCCCCTAAATTCAATAAACCAATTATGACGATGGATGATCTTGTTCATTTACGTGAGAATTCCCCATTCCTCCCCCAATGATGGTTGTCCAGAATGGCCCCTCCTCCCAATTATCCAGCAGACTAGAGTGGCGCATTATACCAAACGTGAGAGTCCTTAATCAAAAACACATACCCCTTTTAAAATCCTCTCTGACTTCTAGGCTTTCTGGCTGGTTCTGACCAGGATGGAACTTTACTTTACTTACATTGTAATAAATAATTTTGATTTTTCCATTGCTATCATCACCAACAATTTATTTTCTTTTACACACTTTTAAATTATATTGAAAACAAACCACACAATTAAAAGTTATAATACACCCTTTATGGTCCCGGGATAGAATGGCCAAGGCATGGGTTGCTAATTGCTAATCGATTTTCATTAAAAGTCCATTGCAAAACAGGAACTTAGTAGGGATTTTGATTCCCGAAACTAGAGGCGAGGCTCTGCAATCCGGCTCGGGGTAATCCCCTTCCTTGACGACCTCCGACACGTTCAATACCAACAAACGATGGAAAAGGTGAGAACCACGACGTGGAGAACCCTAACCCCCTTACGGGAGGTTTGGTTCTGAAAAAGAAATTTTTTTAAACAGCACGACTACGACAAAAATAGCAACACGAAAGATAACACCTGTGGTTGTTCATTCAAATTCAAATGCACATGAGAGTCAATTCATTAAGTCACAATGTAACATGCGACGCAATAGACCATACCGGTTGAAACGCGCAAGTTTCTCATGTCGTTGTGTAACTCACAAGTATGCTATCACGTAAGGTATTATAGCTATGAATTTCGTAAGAAATAAACACCAAGTGTTGGATATTATTTGTTGCAGTGATTTAATCCCCCCCATTGACGACTTCTCCGACGACGGTGGCAATGACACAACAAACGATGACAAAGACGATGAAGACCGCGACGTAAAAACCCCCTTTCCTACCCCTACCCGTGGCAGGTTCTGACCAGCATGGGCTCCTCCTCCTCATATCCCCTAGGTTAGTGTGGCGCATTATGCCCTTTCGATTGACGCGACCTTAATCCAAATAAACATTATAAAAATCTTTGACCAAAAAATTGATAAGTTCACTGTATTTAGCCTTGCGTACGTAATCTAACATCTCTATACCAAGCATACGAAGAACTTCTATATCACACGACAACGCAACAAACTATTTAAATCTTTACACTCGAAGGACATTTTTACTTTACATCAAAACCGTTCTGATATCAATAATAAATGTTAGTCACTTTTTAAATTATCATCATCAACCACCCTTTCCTCCGTGGCCGGTTCTGACCATATTCCGGCTAAAGTGGCGCAATATAATCTTACGATTGACGCGCCATTAATAAAATTTTTTTTTTTTTTTAAATTCCCTGACACGTGGCTGGTTCTGACCAGCATGGGATTTTCCTCAAAAATCCCACAGGCTTGGGTGGCGTATTTTGACCTAACGATTAACGTGCCCTTAATACAAATAAACTCAAACTTATTCCAAGTTATTTGTTTGTCAAATTTGTATTCTCTTAAAAACAAATTTATTTATTTCATTTTACACCTTTTTTTTCTGTTATCTTTTATCATTTACTATTCATTTATAAACTTAAAAAACAATATGAACATCACACGCAAGAAATTTTATTTATAAACTTGCAATTTCGCAGACGATGCTATGCGGCCCAACCGGTTAAATTACCCAAGTTTATCATGTCTTTTTTAGACTGATATGATAACGATTATGACCGCGTCCTATGAACCCCTCCCTACACCCTTTCCTCAGCCTACACCCGTGGCTGGTTCGTCTGGGCCCAGCGTAGAACTGGCCCAGAGCATGGCTATGCTAATCGTGAAAGGCGATTCAAGAGAGAAAGTCCACCTCGCAAACATCAGCTAGAATGAAGGGTTGTATATTACTCCACAAAAATAGAGGCGAGCTTTGGCAATCGTCGTCCGGGACCTAGCCCCCTTCCCTTGACGACCCCTCGACGACGATAACGACAATGACACCACGAACGATGACGAAGACAATGACGACCGCGACGTGGGAACCCCCTTTCCTCCCCTTATCCGTGGCTGGTTCTGATTAGCCTGGGCTCCTCCCCCCCCCCCCCCCCTAGGTTAGAATGGTGCATTATGACCTAGCGGTTGACGCGTCCTTAATCCAAATAAACCAAAATATTAACTTAAACCAAAATAAGTCATAGACTTTAGAATATTGTTTGTATAAGACGATGTTTTCTTTCTCCTGTGTACGGTCGTAACCGATGCATGGCTCTTCTAATCGTAAAAAGTCCATCTCGCAAACATCAGCTAGTGAAAGAAGAATATTATTTTAGTCCCCGAAACTAGAGGCGAGCTCTGGCAATTGTCGTCGCTGGCCATGCCCCCTTCCCTTAACGACCCCTCGACGACGATGACGACAATGACACCACGAACTTAGCCAGGGGTAGAATAGAACAATGACCCCGTCTTGGCATGGCCCGGAGCATGGCTCTGCTAATTGTAAAAGGCGATTCAAGAGAAAAAGTCCACTTTGCAAACATTAGCTAGTAAACGAAGGGTAGTATTTTCCTCCCCGAAACTAGAAGCGAGCTCTGGCAAACATCGTCAGGGACCTTGCCCCATTCCCTTGACGATCCCTCGACGACAATGACACATCGAACAATGACAAAGACAATGACGACCACGAAATGAGAAACCCCCCTTCCGCACCTTACCCGTGGCTGGTTCTGACCAGCATAGGCCCCTCCTCCCCATATGCCCTGGGCTAAAGTGGTGCATTATGACCTGACGGTTGACGCGTCCTTTATTAAAATAAACAAAAAAAATCAATCAATCAATCAATCGACGACGATGACGACATTGACACCACGAACGATGACAAAGACAATGACGACCGCGACGTAAGAACCCCCCTTTCCTCCCATTTTCCGTGTCTGGTTCTGACCAGCATGGGCCCTTGCCCCCCCCCCCCCTCCCCTCACAGTCTGGGCTGGGGGTAGAATTAGCCCAGAACATGGCTCTGCTAATCGTAAAAGACGATTCAAGAGAAAAAGTCCACCTCGCAAACATCAGCTAGTATGAGCGAAATATATAATTATTCCCCGAAACTAGAGGCGAGCTCTGGCAATCGTCGTCGGGGAATTTGCCCCCTTCTCTTGACAACCCCTCGACGACGATGACGGCAATGACACCACGATCGATGACGAAGACAATGACGACCACGATACGAGAACCCCCTTTCCTCCCCTTACCGGTGGCTGGTTCAGACCAGCATGAAATCCTCCTCTCCCCCCCCCCCCCCTAGGTTAGAGTGGTGCATTATGACCTAACGGTTGACGCGTTCTTAATCCAAATAACCCCCAAAAAAAACGCCCCCCCCCCCCCCTAGGTTAGAGTGGTGCATAATGACCTAACGGTTGACGCGTCCTTAATCCAAATAAACCGACGGGAAAAATAAAACTTTTAGATCTTTCCCAATCTTACGTAGAACAACTTAGATATAATAACGGCGACAAATATTCTAAATTACTCATTTCGAAAAATTCATTTAACAAATTTTAATTCACAACATACACATTAATTCCATAATTTTATTTCCATTTAAAAAATAGCTTTTATTTTGCTATTACTATCACCATCATTCTCTTTTCTTATTATACACTTAAAAAACAATATAATCATCAAACACACCATAGACTCATCTCATCAACTTTCAATATCAAGGGCGGTGCAATATGATCTAACCGGTTGAAGCGCCCTAGATTCTATCAAGACTTCTTTTCGGAGCGGAGCACCTGCCATGCTGAGGAGCGCTGTAACAAAAAAACACATACACTTTTAACGTTATTCTTTTTGTTTTTCGACTAAATAAAAAATAATGGACATAGGTGGACAATATGGGAAGGTCTATCTTGCTGCATTCAGCTTCGGCCTACGAGCTGGGAATGCGTTTATCTTTATGTTTCACGATATTAAAGAAGGTGAGCCTATAACTCGTTGGTTCGTGTGGCTCGTAGGTTTTGTGGTTAGCGAATTCGAGTAACCATACACACACGTCTAACTCATGGATATTTGGATGAGCGAAGCGAAGACTTCAATTTCACTGACCCCCAAAAAATTTAGCTAGGGTGTTTTTTTTTTTTTGTTTTTTTGTTTGTTTTTCTGTCTGTTTGTTAACTCTCTACCAGGCAAACGGCATATCCGATCTTGATGAAAATTTGAGGGGACGTTCGAAATCTCTGAACTTAGAGGTGTATTGTTTTTGGGTACAATCGAAGAAATATTTCTCATGAATATCGTACTTTTACGATTTTTTTCGATTTTTAGTGCGATATTTTCGTGACATTTGGGCCGATTCTGACCAAACGGGTGAGGCTACAACGTTCATATTATACATGGACATTAAGGTTATGGTGATGTAGTACCTTTTGAAAGAAAAAGTTGAAAAAGTTAGCCAGAATCCATAGAAATAAAGCTTTTAATATAGTTTTTTTTATTTTTGTGCGATATTTTCGTGCCATTTGGGCCAATTATCTGACCAAACGGGTAGAGCTTCAACGTTCATATTATACATGGACATTAAGGGTATGGTGATGAAGTACCCTTTGAAAGAAAAAGTTGACAAAGCTAGCCTGAATCCATAGAAATAAAGCTTTTAATATAAGTTTTTTAATGGTAAATAATAACAAATTGACAAGTAACAATAGAAACTTGACAACAATCACCTACAATGCGTGGGCAGCAAAACAAAGCAACAAAGCACTTGCAAAAGTAAAGATATCCCACGCAGACTAAAAACTAAAAAAAAAGCTCATCTATCAACGCGGCGGGACTTTAGCGTTTTCCTAGTACCAACAAGAGAAAACATTGTAATCCTGTCAAATAAGATCGTATATTGACGTTTGGAGGAAAAAATTGCGATGTCGCTGAATTTTTGCAGAGACCTTCCTTATATAATACTTATTAAAATACTAAAACTCCCCTACAATCGGACTGGAGCTTCGGCCGCCATATTGGAAAATGGCGGCCAAAAGGTGTTTGTTATCGAATATCTCCAAATTGGTTTGAGATAGACTAAATATCTCAATGGCAAAAATATTTCCTATTTTATTCCCTACAAAACAGGTGTCTTCTATAGTTTTGGTAGGGGCAAAGGTTACGTCACATAATCGTGGTTTATATGTTGCTCATTGGAGTACCAGCTTATTTCCAAATTTTTACGTCCAGCATCAAACAATGCCCGGTAAATCCGTAAGAAATCGATTTAAATACAAAAGGACTTTTGTACGGGGTTCATGAAAGCTATTAGAAGTATTAAAAAAAATCAGGTCTGCGAAATAGAATTTTGCATTTACCGGAATTTGGGTTTTTCCATTGTTGGCATTTCCTCAAAAATGCACTTTTTGACTGTCCATTATTAAGCACTAAATAGCATTGGAGGAAAAATTCTTCCTGCGCACATTAAAATGAATCAAATAATGATCCGATTACAGCTAAAGTTTAAATCCAATATGGCTGCTAATTCCTAATATCCACAACATCAAAGTGAATTATGTAACAAAAAGAGTGTTAAAACAGCACGAAAACAGTATTCATATTGTGAATATAAGGAATAAGCAGCCATATTGGATTTAAACTTTGGTTCCAATCGGATCATAATTTAAGTCATTTCAATGTGCGTAGAAAGAATTTTTCCTCCAATGCTATTTAGTGCTTAATAATCGACAGTCAAAAAGGGCATTTTTGAGGAAATGCCAACAATGGAAAAACCCAAATTCCGGGTAAATGCAAAATTCGATTTTGCAGACCTGATTTTTTAAAATACTAATGGAAGCTTTCATGAACCCCGTACAAAAGTCCTTTTGTATTTAAATCGATTTCTTACGGATTTACCGGGCATTGTTTGATGCCGGGCGTGAAAATTAGGAAATTAGCTGGTACTCCAATAAGCAACATATAAACCACGATTTTGTGACGTAACCTTTGCCCCTACCAAAACTATAGACGACACCTGTTTTGTAGAGAATTAAATGGGGAATATTTTTGCCACTGAGATATTTTGTCTATCTCAAACAAATTTAGAGATATTTGATAACAAACACTTTTTGACCGCCATTTTCCAATATGGCGGCCGAAGCTCCAGTCCGATTGTAGGGGAGTTTTAGTATGTTGATAAGTATCCTTCAAGAAAGGTCTCTGTAAAAATTCAGCGACATCGCAATTTTTTCCTCCAAAAATTCTTATTTGACAGGATTATTGTTCCCAGATGCGACACATGTGATGTACCTTTAACCGTACATCATATGCTAGCAGAATGTGCCAAATAAATTTCTCATTCAAAGTAATTATTTTCACAACATTAAAATTACATCATACACATTTCCTGTATTTTTTTCTATTTTTATAAATAATTTTTATTTTGTTATTACTATCATCACCATAATTTTATTTTATTTCATTAATATAAATATATAAATAATAAACTTAGAATACTTAATAATAAATAAAACTTAGAAAACAATATAGCCCTAATCTCCAGACACCCCATTTAATCATTTCATTAAAGTTAATATCACAGGCGGCGCAATATGACCTAAACGGTTGAAGCGCCCTAGTTTCTCACGTCCTATCCAGTTCCTGGTTAACCATGGAAGGTATGCAAGAGCCGCCATCGTGAGGTAATGCCTGTCAGTACAGAGCACCGCCTTAGTTTTTTTCTTCTTCCCAACTTATTAGTGTTACAAGGGCAGGGACTCTTTTAAGTCGAATTATTGGATAATTTGAGTTAATTTCTCACCTGGCATTGTAAACGTTAATCAATACACATTTTATTCTTCGCTACATTACATCATGTGATAGTAAAATAGTGTCAACATAATTACTTAGTTAATTTCTCATATCATAAAGCAAGCGGTGGATGCAGAACCTTTCAAAACAGATTCTCTAGAAACAAAAGCTACCATCCCCGTCTGGGCCCGGGGTAGAATTGGCCCAGAGCATGGCTCTGCTAATCGTAAAAGGCGATTCAAGAGAAAAAGTCCACCTCGCAAACATCAGCTAGTTTGATGGGTAGTATTTTACTCCGCGAAAATAGAGGCGAGCTCTGGCAATCGTCGTCGGGGACCTTGCCCCCCTCCCTTGACGACCCCCCGACGACGATGACAATGACACAACGAACGATGACAAAGACGATGACGACCGCGACGGGAGAAACCCCACTTCCTCCCCTTCTTCCCCCTACCCGTGGCTGGTTCTGACCAGCATAAGCACCCCCCCCCCCCCCTTAGGCTAGAGTGGTGCATTATGACCTAATGGTTGACGCGTCCTTAATCCAAATAAACCAAAACAAATAAGAAAAAAGAAATAAACAAAAGCAATCATCTTTTGTTAGTTCTGTTACCAATCTGTTGTTACCAAGATACAATGCTTTTTATTAAATTTACTAATAAAACTGCATGAATATTTAGGTGAGTAAAAACTGCAGATAAAATGAAGAATCTCAATTGGCAAAAGGGTCTAGTATCGCTTAGGAAACAAACTAAGTTTCACTGACAGGGCTTGACATTTGCAATTGAAGTGGTACCTCACGATGGCGATATCAGACTGTGATGGTTTCAAGTGCACCCAACCTGATACTAAAAGCTGGAGGTGTACGAGAAAGTTCTGGTCCTAATGACAAGGCGGAAATATGAAAGCTTGAAGGATGAATCTTGCGTTAAACCTGGTTAAAGATAATATTTGAGTGTTTTTTACCTACGAATGAAGCCCGTCTAGGCCCGGGGTAGAATTTGGCCCAGAGCATATCTCTCCTAATCGTAAAAGGCGATTCAAGAGAAAAAGTCCACCTCGCAAACATCAGCTATTAAGAAGGGTAGTATTTTAATCCCCGAAAACAGAGGCGAGATCTGGCAAGCTTCGTCGGGGACCTTGCCCCCCTCTCTTATGACACCACGAATGCTGAAGGACATATGACGACCGCGACGTGAGGACCTCCCTTTCCATCGTCGACGGGGACCTTGCTCTCTTTCCTTGACGACCCCCCGGCGACGATGACAATGACACAACGAACGATGAAAAAGACGATGACGACAGCGACGTGAGAAACCCCCTTCCACCCCTTACCCGTGGCTGGTTCTGACCAGTATGGGGCCACTTCTCCCCTTATCCTCCAGGCTAGAGTGGTGCTCTGTGACCTAAGAGTTGACGCGTCCTTAATCCGAATAAACCAAAACCCATCTGTCGCCTGGCCCTTCTGGCTGGTTCTGACCAATTAAAAAAAAATTTAAAAAAATTAAATTACTGACCAGCATGGAACTTAATTTAACTTCCATTGAAATAAATAATTTTGGTTTTGCCTTCACCATCATCACCAATTTCTTTTCTTTTACTCACTAAGAAAACATAATGATTATTAAACACACAATTAACTCATTTCATTAAAGTTCAATACAACAAGCAACGAAATACGACCTATCCGGTTGAAGCGCCCTAGTTTATCACGTCGTCGTTGCTACATATCCAAAATGTTTATTACAGAGAAAACACTGATCAATCAAACAGTGGACCAGTGGACAGCACCAGAATCAACAAGGCATAGTAACAACCTTCTATTTAATTATGTGCCTCGTTGCTAGGACGGCTCCAAAGTCATCGTTTACATATTTCTAAATCAAGAACTGATGGACTTGATCGAGTCCACATATTAAGCTAAAAACTTCTGCCTAAAGCGGGAATTGAGCCCTTGACCTTGTGATTTTGAAGCAGAGACTCTTAACCACAAGACCAACGAGTTACACAAAACGTCAAAACGTAATTCATTTATATAAATATTATTTTATATAATCTTGACTATTCTCATAATTTTAAGTATTTCCACACATTTTGTCTTATAAGTCTATAAACGTATTTTGAAACAGAATAATAGCTCACAACTAATATTTTAATTTATTAAGTTTCAATTGCACAATTGGCGCAATATTACCAACCCGGTTGAAGAACCCTCGATTCCATGGTTCGTTATAAGGCGATTCAAGAGAAAAAGTCCATCTCATCAACTTTCATTATAACAGGCGGCGCAATATGACCTAACCGGTTGAAGCGACCTAGTTTCTTACGTCGTCGTTAAATGAAATTTTATACGTTAAAGAATGTATATTCATTATAATTATTATACCCCGTCTGGGCCCGGGGTAGAATTGGCCCAGAGCATGGCTCTGCTAATCGTAAAAGGCGATTCAAGAGAAAAAGTCCACCTCGCAAACATCAGCTAGTAAGAGCGGAGAATCTTACTCCCCGAAAGTAGAGGCGAGCTCTGGTAATCGTCGTCGGGGACCTTGCCCCCTTCCCTTGACGACCCCTCGACGACGATGACAATGACACAACGAACGATGACACAGACGATGTCGACCGCGACTTGAGAAACCCCCTTCCTCCCCTTACCCGTGGCCGGTTCTGACCAGCATTGGCTCCTCCTCCCCCCCCCCCCTTAGGCTAGAGTGGTGCATTATGACCTAACGCTAGTCGCGTCCTTTATCCAAATAATCAAAAAAAATATATATAATTAGCCTATATTTTTTGACTGATTTTATAATTTCTAAATAGAAAACTCACATTTTTGAACGGGATCGCGGGTTCAACAAATATTTGTTTTTAATCTTTAGGGTACCCTAACCTATTGAGTATATAACCTACCACCCCTGGTCTCGAATATAGCGAACATATTGCGATAATACAACAATACACAAGACAATTGTGTTGTCAGAAAACCATTATCATTAGCACAAATATCGTTTTTTCAATTAACGATATCATGGAACATGTTCAATTTCAATCAAGTTCAATCAAATTCCAATCAATAACAATATCATAGGCTACGCATTATATCCCAAACAGTTGACGTGTCTTAGTTTCTCAAGTCGCGGTAGTATGATTGTCTTCATTATACAAATACCATAGGGTTGAAGCGGAGGGAGGAGAGAGGAGCTACTTACAAAGTTCAGCTTACACCTAAGTTTCCACGAGACAAACATATGTTCTCGGCACGCTCGTAAGCACTCAAATTACATGTACAACGCTCTGGAGATAATCGAAACTACATAGAGAATTCTAAAAATCTCACGACACAGATATTTTAAATGCAGAACAAAAAACAACATACAGAATTGCTTTAAAGTCAAAGCGACGGAAGCAACCCTTTCCCCTTTCCCCTTTCCTTACCCTACCCGTGGCTGTTCTGACCAGCATGGCTCCCCTCCTCCCAATATCCCCTAGACTAGAGTGGTGCATTATGACCTTTACGGTTGACGCGTCCTAATACAAATAAATCACACAAATAAGAAATAATATTATGTTAATTTGGAAAACAAGATAATTATCAAACACAATAAACTCATTTCATTAACTTACAATATCAATGGCGGCGCAATTTGACCTAACCGGTTGAAGCGCCCTAGTTTCTCACGTCGTCGTTACACCGAATTACTTTTTGCAAATTGTACTGATCCCGCAGTATAATAGGCCCAGAACCTGGCTCTGCTATAGTAAATTGCGAGGAGAGAGATTAAATCCATTACGCAAACATCGGATAGTGATGAGGGGGGTAGGCTTTACACCCCGAAACTAGAGGCGAGCTCTAGCACACGTCCGACGGGACCTCTTCCCCCTTCCCTTGGCGACCTCCCCGGGACGTAACCATGACAACCGAAATATAGCAAATAACATGAGAACGTGATGTGAAAACCCCCTTTTCCTCCCCCTACCCGTGGCTGGTTCTGACCAGCATGGGATATTTCCTCGCCATATCCCCTAGGCTAGAATGGCGCATAATGACCTAACGGTTGACGCGTCTTTAATCTAAATAACTAACTGACCTAGGCTCCACAGGTGCAGTATAACTTAACATATTTTTAAGTAGGGTGCCCGCTGACAGTTGTGAAGGGATGTTCGAGAGCAATTTAAGAGGACTCAATCTCTTGCATTCGCATTAACGAGGAGAAAAAACCTCGAAAAAACCTTCAGTCAGGATTGCCGGTCTCAAAGGGATTTGAATCCGGAACCTCCCAAGTCAGAGTCGAGCGCTAAGCACACTCGAGCCGACACTGTCGGTTATAACCCAATGGTTGACAAGCGCTTAGCCCAAATAAACCAAACAATTCGAAGTAATTCGTTTAAACTTAACATAAATCATTTAAAAATTATTTTTTAATATGACAATCAAATTATGAATTTTTATTTTGTATTCGCTACCATTTTTATAATATTATATTTTATTTAAACAAAAAAAGTAACATAAAAACAAAGAACCACAAAAATTCAATTTACTCTGTCATTGCCACAGGAGGCGCAATTTGGTCTATAACAGTTTATGAGACCCCATAGATTCTCACTTTGATTGTGTCATTATACATTACATTCATGGCTTCCAGGTGGTTCTTTCGTATCTTCAAGCAGTTAACAAGTAAGGTGTATTTAACACTATCACAATATTACTTTCACGCGCCTTCGACAAGGTTTGGTATGAAGGGCTCTGTTACAAGCTTTTACAACTGAAAGTCCCATTTGTAATGGTACGCTTCATCCGAGCTTTTCTCACGGGACGTCTCGCTTGTGTGCGTGTTCACGATCACGTATCCCGCTCGTTTACCCCTCTTTCTGGCTTGCCTCAAGGTTCCTGCCTCTCTCCTCTTCTCTACCTGATCTAACTGCTACGACATTCCTTCTCCCTTGTCCCGATACCTTGCCTTAACCCTCTATGCAGACGACACGGCCTACTGGTGCAAAGGGCGCACAGCGAGAGAAGTCTTCCGCCGTCTACAGCGCCAAATTAAAGCTCTTGAACCATGGATGCGTCGTTGGCGTGTATTGCCGAACGCCTTAAAGACACAGTTTATCCTTTTTCACCACCGGCACAAAACTCAGAAAATGTCTCAACGACCACTCCGTCAGTCCATCTCACTTTGGGGCGCTACGGTGTACCCTAGTCGATCTGCCAAGTACCTTGGAGTAACCTTTACAGACATTCTGAACTGTGTGCTCATTGCCGTGACGTCATCAACCGTGCGCGGTCGAGACTAAATTTACTCGTGATGCTTCGTGGGCGACTTTCTGGATGCAGCTTCCGTACTCTACGGCACACATATAAAACTTTCATCAGTCCCCTCTTTGAATACGCGGCCCCGGCGCTGACACCCGTTTTTGGAGGATGTCTACAGCAATACTTCTCGCTGGAGCGAAGGATCCTTCGCCGCATCGCGCGGCTTCCTCCGATGACGCGGAATGAAGACGTGTATACTGTATACCCAAACCGGCGTCGGTGGTATCAGCTCTCGACTCGACACCCTTTCCACCCCCCTACCCGAGGTTGGTTCTGACCAGCATGGGACTTAACTCCCCACACCCCCTAGGCTATAGTGGTGAAATATGACCTAACGGTTGACGCGCCATTAATCCAAACAAACTAAAACCACATCATAAACATAACACTTTTAATTCAAATAAATCTTTCTTATTTTTTTATTAACACAATATAACATGCGACGCAATAGACCATATCGGTTGAAGCGCCCTAGTTTCTCAAGTCGTTGTGATCTCCAGGGTACAGATATCTGGTAATATAACTCAGTATTTCGTAAGAAATTAAACACCGAGTGTTGGCCATTATTTGTTGCAGTAATTTGATCTATTTTGTCTTTCACTTTCCCCACTTCATTCTCTTTTCCCCTTCTAAGCCCGGGATAAAATTTAGCCCTGCCCCCAGAACATTGCCTTGCTTATCGTACAAGGTGATCTAAGAGAAAAAAGTCTACCTCGCAAACATCAGCTAGTAAGAGGGGAGTTAATTGAGCCCAGAAACGAGAGGCGAGCTCTGGAAATCATCGTCGGGAACACCTCCCCCGTCCTTTGACGACCACCCCGATGAAGGTGACAATGACACAACAAACTACGACAAAGACAATGTTGACCGAGCCGTGAGAATCCCCCCTTCCACCCCTTACCCGTGGCTGGTTCTGACCAGCATGGGCCCCTCCTGCCTAAATCCCCTAGGCTAGAGTGGTGCACTTTGACCTAACGGTTGACGCGCCCTAAATCTTAATATAAAAATTAAACAACATTTCCGTAACATACCGGTATCTAATGTCTTCTCTCACAGTATTAATAACATATCTACTACACCTTCTGAGGTAAGAGAACTTATAAACAATCTACAATCTAGTCGTGCCAATGGCCCAGATGGTATTGGAGCTATATTTCTTAAAAATTGTTCCTCTGTTTTGTCTCAACCTTTGGCTGTCATATTAAACAAGATTTTTATGACAGGTAATTTTCCATCTGCCTGGAAACAGGCAAATGTCATACCATTGTTTAAAGCAGGAGACAAAACATCTGTGAAATGCTATAGACCTATATCAATTCTTCCGATTCTGTCTGCCATATGTGAAAGAATTGTCCATCATCGTCTCTTGGCCCACACTCTTCCACTTCTTTCGCCTGAACAACACGGATTTCTCCCTAACTGTTCATGTCTCACCAATCTTGCAGTCCTGCAACATCATGCCACTAATGCCCTGGAAAACCGATCCCAGCTGGACGTTGCCTACATTGATATTGCAAAGGCATTTGATTCTGTAAGCCACAAACACCTTCTTTACAAGATCAAAGAGCGTTTTGGTGTGAGTGGTAATTTCCTTACGCTCATTTAGAATTTTTCTTACAGATCGAAAGCAACGTGTAATTATTGGCCGGTTCATCTTCCTCTTGGTTACAGTGTTATCGGGTGTCCCTCAAGGCAGTGTATTGAGCCCTCTCCTTTTCGTGCTGTTTGTGGACGATCTGTTGACAGACTTAAACCATTTGCTTGTGATTTTCTTTTGTACGCTGATGATTGTAAAAATTTTAAATTGTGTCTCCCCGTCTGGGCCCGGGGTAGAATTGGCCCAGAGCATGGCTCTGCTAATCGTAAAAGGCGATTCAAGAGAAAAAAGTCCACCTCGCAAACATCAGCTAGAAAGAGCGGAATATCTTACTCCCCGAAACTAGAGGCGAGCTCTGGCAATCGTCGTCGGGGACCTTGCCCCCTTCCCTTGACGACCCCCCGTCGACGATGACAATGACACAACGAACGATGACAAAGACGATGACGACCGCGACGTGAGAAACCCCCCTTCCTCCCCTTACCCGTGGCTGGTTCTGACCAGCATGGGCCCCTCCTCCCCCCCCCTTAGGCTAGAGTGGTGCATTATGACCTGGCGGTTGACGCGTCCATAATCCAAATAAACATTAAAATTGTGTCGAAGTTATATGATGCAATCGCTCTTCAAGATGCATTAGCAGCGTTTTCTCAGTGGTGTTTGGATTGGCTTCTCCGTCCTAATCCTGAATAAGTGCTCATTGTTAACATTTTCATTGAGGAAATTCCCATTAGTCTGTAATTATAATTTGTCGGGGCAAGTCATTCAGCGAGTTTACTAAATGAAAGATCTTGGTGTCGTTATAGATACAAATTCCTTTCATTGAGCACATTTCCAAATACTTCAAAAGCCATGTCCCTATTGGGTTTATTATATAGATTCACTGATATTCGTGACCCAACTGCGCTAAAAATCCTATTTCACGGGGTGTGTTTTACCCTGTGATTGAGTACTGTACTCCAATTTGGCATTGTCAGCTGAAACTAACATTAAAAAATAGACAGAGTACTTTCATTTTTCTGTGCAATTGTTCGTCATCGTGTCCCAGCTTTTAATGCCTGGTCAAGACAACAAATTATGAGTGAACTTTTCATGACAGATCTAGCCACTCGAAGAAAACGCTATGACATGTCTTTCTTGCACCGTATCATCAATGGTGTTTTCCGGTCCACCAGTCTTGTCTCCATGTTTCCACTCCATGTTCATCACGCTTTACTAGGCTTACGCACCTTTTCATGTAGCTAGACCTAGACTTTCTATTACCCGTAGATCTATCACCTTTCGTTTACCTGTACATTTATAATAATTTACCTAATTTACCAAAGTTCGATGATATTCGATTATTTTAATTCTTTTAAAAATCAATCCGTGATTGGACTGCAGTTAAGGTCATTAGCATTTCCCCCTCTATTCTATAACAATATTGTTTTTTTTAAACATTATTTACTCTTGAGTTTTGTTGCACGTATAATTTTGATATATTTGTTTATATTCATCACCATAATTATTAGTTAATTTGTTACTATATTAATGTAATTTTTATTTTTACTTTATTTATATATTATTATAGATTGTGCTACGTAAAATGGTACTTGTGCTGTATAGACTCTATATGAATACATATAACAATAAATATAAATTATAAAAAATTTAATAATACCAACTGTATGATAAATTTATGAATTACTTTTAATAAGCACAAGTTGCGCAATGTAACCTACTCAGTTTAAACGCCCTCGATTTCACATCATTTTTCTTACGTCAATATGACACATGCTTTAATGTGTTTTAAGAGAAGCAAGCTGGTCTTAATATTTCACCCTCTGGGCTCAGAGAAGATTGGCCCCCAGCATGCCTCGCAATCGTACAATGTATAACAAGAAAAATCACCTCGAAAAACATCAGCTAGTATAAAGGGGAGTTATTACTCCCGAAACTAGAGCAAGCCTGCAGTCGCGACTGGGAACCCACCCTACCTTGACGACATCCCCGATGATACGACGTCTACCATGACAACACAAACGTTCCAAAGTGAGTATTGACGCCCGACGTGAGAACCACCTTGCCTCCTTACCGGCGCAATTCTGACCAGCATGGACCCCCTCCTCCCTTGATCCCCGAGGCTGAGTGTGTATTATGACTTAACGTTGACGCGCTTATCCAAATAACTGGTCTGATATTAATAAGCTTTGCAGGAGGAGAGTATTGTCTAAACGTTCATCTGCAGCTGTCGTACAAGGCGACCTCGAACACGACTGGGATACCCTCTTTCCTCACCCACCCGTGGCTGTCTGACGAGATGCGACTTTCCTCCCCGAATCCCTAAGTTAAGTGGTTCATTATAAGTCATATTTGGTACAAAACATACCCATTCTATTATAAAACTAACTCCAGGGTTATATAATGAGTTTGCTGGACGCCACCTGGACACGTGGGCATAGAGGGAAATGAACACGCTGATCGGCTGCTAAGAAGCTTCCAGCGTCGCGACGTTGATTTCATCTATTCCCGTTCCCGTGTAGAGTGGATTCAAGCAAAGATTGTTGATTTGCAACAAGCATCTGGATGTGTTGCAAATAACAAATTGCGTAGTGTGATGCCCACTTGACTATAAAATTCGTCCACCACGTCTTGACTCTCAGTAGATGAAAGTGGTGTTGCTCTAGGAATTCATAGGCCCCACGTCCTACTTCGATATCTCTTTATTAACCAGAGAAAAGGTTATTCCCATTTATATTTATTTATTATTATTTCAAATACGTCTATCCTATTCAGTTATAAAAACTGAATTTACAAGGAGGACAACTAATAAACTACAATAAACTTCATTTAAGTACAATTTTGACATATTAGATAAACAACACAAATTGTATTTATAACACTCAACAATTTTGTTAACAAATGTTAAAATAATATTATGTGACACATTGTGATGTACCTTTAACCGTACATCATATGATAGCAGAATAACCAATATGGATACCTTACGCAAATTTTTTTTTTTTTTTTAAAAAAAGGCCCTTGGGCCGGATTCCCCGATGGCTCTGCTAATCGTAAAAGGCGATTAAAGAGAAAAAGTCCACCTCGCAAACATCAGCTAGTAAGAGCGGAGAATCTTACTCCCCGAAAGTAAGGCGAGCTCTGGTAATCGTCGTCGGGGACCTTGCCCCTTCCCTTGACGACCCCCCGACGACGACGACAATGACACAACGAACGATGACACAGACGATGTCGACCGCGACTTGAGAAACCCCTTCCTCCCCTTACCCGTGGCCGTTTCTGACCAGCATTGGCTCCTCCTCCCCCCCCCCCCCCCTTAGGCTAGAGTGGTGCATTATGACCTAAACGGTTGTCGCGTCCTTTATCCAAATAATAAAAAAATATATATATAATTATATTTTTTGACTGATTTCATAATTTCTAAATAGAAAACTCACATTTTTGAACGGGATCGCGGGTTCAACAAATATTTGTTTTTAATCTTTAGGGTACCCTAACCTATTACCACCCCTGGTCTCGAATATAGCGAACATATTGCGATAATACAACAATACACAAGACAAATTGTGTTGTCAGAAAACCATTATCATTAGCACAAATATCGTTTTTCAATTAACAATATTATGAAACATGTTCAATTTTAATCAAGTGTAATCAAAGTTCAATCAATAACAATATCATAGTCTACGCATTATGTCCCAAACAGTTGACGTGTCTTAGTTTTTCAAGTCGCGGTAGTATGATTGTCTTCCATTATACAAATACCATAGGGTTGAAGCGGAGGGAGGGAGAGAGGAGCTACTTACAAAGTTAAGCTTACACCTAAGTTTCCACGAGACAAACATGTTCTCGGCACGCTCGTAAGCACTCAAATTAACATGTACAACGCTCTGGAGATAAATCGAAACTACATAGAGAATTCTAAAAATCTCACGACACAGATATTTTAATGCAGAACAAAAAACAACATACAGAATTGCTTTAAAGTCAAAGCGACGGAAGCAACCCTTTCCCCTTTCCCCTTTCCTTACCGTACCCGTGGCTGGTTCTGACCAGCATGGGCTCCTCCTCCCAATATCCCCTAGGCTAGAGTGGTGCATTATGACCTTTACGGTTGACGCGTCCTTAATACAAATAAATCACACAAAATAAGAAATAATATTATGTTAATTTGGAAAACAAGATAATTATCAAACACAATAAACTCATTTCATTAACTTACAATATCAATGGCGGCGCAATTTGACCTAACCGGTTGAAGCGCCCTAGTTTCTCACGTCGTCGTTACACCGAATTACTTTTTGCAAATTGTACTGATCCCGCAGTATAATAGGCCCAGAACCTGGCTCTGCTAATAGTAAATTGCGAGGAGAGAGATTAAATCCATTACGCAAACATCGGATAGTGAGTGAGGGGGGTAGGCTTTACACCCCGAAACTAGAGGCGAGCTCTAGCACACGTCGACGGGGACCTCTCCCCCTTCCCTTGGCGACCTCCCCGGGGACGATAACCATGACAACACGAAATATAGCAAATAACATGACGAACGTGATGTAAAAACACCCTTTCCTTCCCCTACCCGTGGCTGGTTCTGACCAGCATGGGATATTTCCTCGCCATATCCCCTAGGCTAGAATGGCGCATAATGACCTAACGGTTGACGCGTCTTTAATCTAAATAACTAACTGACCTAGGCTCCACAGGTGCAGTATAACTTAACATATTTTTTTGGTAGGGTGCCCGCTGACAGTTGTGAAGGGTTGTTCGAGAGCAATTTAAGAGGACTCAATCTCTTGCATTCGCATTAACGAGGAGAAAAAACCTCGAAAAAACCTTCAGTCAGGATTGCCGGTCTCAAAGGGATTTGAATCCGGAACCTCCCAAGTCAGAGTCGAGCGCTTAGCACTCGAGCCGACACTGTTGGTTGTAACCCAATGGTTGACAAGCGCTTAGCCCAAATAATCCAAACAATTCGAAGTAATTCGTTTAAACTTAACATGAATCATTTAAAAATTATTTTTTAATGACAATCAAATTATGAATTTTTTTTTGTATTCGCTACCATTTTTATAATATTATTTTATTTAAACATAAAAAGTAACATAAAAACAAAGAACCACAAAAATTCAATTTACTCTGTCATTGCCACAGGAGGCGAAATTTTGGTCTATAACAGTTTATGAGACCCCATAGATTCTCACTTAAATTTGTGTCATTACACATTACATTCATGGCTTCCAGGTGGTTCTTTCGTATCTTCAAGCAGTTAAACAAATACGGTGTATTTAATACTATCACAATATTATTTTCACGCGCCTTTGACAAGGTTTGGTATGAAGGGCTCTGTTACAAGCTTTTACAACTGAAAGTCCCATTTGTAATGGTACGCTTCATCCGAGCTTTTCGCACGGGAACGTCTCGCTTGTGTGCGGTGTTCAAGATCAAGTATCCCGCTCGTTTACCCCTTTTGCTGGTGTGCCTCAAGGTTCCTGCCTGTCTCCTTTTCTCTACCTGATCTAACTGCTACGACATTCCTTCTCCCTTGTCCCGAACCTTGCCTAAACCCTCTATGCAGACGACACGGCCTACTGGTGCAAAGGGGGGCACGGGCGAGAGAAGTCTTCCGCCGTCTACAGCGCCAAATTAAAGCTCTTGAACCATGGATCGTGGGTTGGCGTGTATTGCCGAACGCCTTAAAGACACAGTTTATCCTTTTTCACCCCCGGGCACAAAACTCAGAAAATGTCTCAACGACCACTCCTTTCAGTCCATCTCATTTTGGGGGCGCTACGGTGTACCCTAGTCGATCTCCCAAAGTACTTGGAGTAACCTTTACAGACATTCTGAACTGTGTGCTCATTGCCGTGACGTCATAAACCCGGGTGCGCGGTCGAGACTAAATTTACTCGTGATGCTTCGTGGGCGACTTTCTGGATGCAGCTTGCGTACTCTACGGCACACTTATAAAATTTTTCATCCGCCCCCCTTTTTGAATACGCGGCCCCGGCGCTGACACCCGTTTTTGGAGGATGTCTAAGCAATACTTCTCGCTGGAGCGAAGGATCCTCCGTCGCATCGCGCGGCTTCCTCCGATGACGCGGAATAAAAACGTGTATACCCAAACCGGCGTCGGTGGCATCAGCTCTCGACTCGACCCCTTTCCACCCCCCTACCCGGGGTTGGTTCTGACCAGCAGGGGACTTAACCCCCCCACACCCCCTAGGCTATAGTGGGGGAAAATGACCTAACGGTTGACGCGCCATTAATCCAAACAACTAAAACCACATCATAAACATAACACTTTTAATTAAAATAAACCATTCTTATTTTTTTTTTAACACAATATAACATGCAAACGCAATAGCCCCTCCCGGGTTGAAGCGCCCTAGTTTCTAAAGTCGTTGTGATCTCCGGGGTACAGATATCTGGTAATAAAAACTCAGTTTTTTCGAAAGAAATAAACACCGAGTTTTGGCCATTATTTGTTGCAGTAATTTGATCTTTTTTTGTCTTTCACTTTCCCACTTCATTCCCTTTTCCCCTTCTAACCCCGGGGAAATAAAATTTAGCCCAGCCCCCAGAACATTCCCCTTGCTTATCGTACAAGTTGATCTAAGAGAAAAAAGTCTACCTCGCAAACATCAGCTAGTAAGAGGGGAGTTAATTGAGCCCAGAAACGAGAGGCGAGCTCTGGAAATCATCGTCGGGAACACCTCCCCGTCCTTTGACGACCCCCCGATGAAGGTGACAATGACAAAAACGAACTACGACAAAGAAAGGGTCGACCGAGCCGTGAGAATCCCCCCTTCCACCCCTTACCCTGGCTGGTTCTGACCAGCATGGGCCCCTCCTGCCTAAATCCCCTAGGCAAGAGTGGTGCACTTTGACCTAACGGTTGACCCCGCCCTAAATCTTAAAATAAAAATTAAACAACATTCCGTAACATACCGGTATCTAATGTCTCCTCTCACAGTATTAATAACATATCTACTACACCTTCTGAGGTAAGAGAACTTATAAACAACTACAATCTAGTCGTGCCAATGGCCCAGATTTGGGATTGGAGCTATATTTCTTAAAAATTGTTCCTCTGTTTTGTCTCAACCTTTGGCTGTCATATTAAACAAGATTTTTATGACAGGTAATTTTCCATCTCCCTGGAAACAGGCAAATGTCATACCATTGTTTAAAGCAGGAGACAAAACATCTGTGAAATGCTATAGACCTATATCAATTCTTCCGATTCTGTTTGCCATATGTGAAAGAATTGTCCATCATCGTCTCTTGGCCCACACTCTTCCACTTCTTTCGCCTGAACAACACGGATTTCTCCCTAACTGTTCATGTCTCACCAATCTTGCAGTCCTGCAAACATCATGCCACTAATGCCCTGGAAAACCGATCCCAGCTGGACGTTGCCTACATTGATATTGCAAAAAGGGATTTGATTCTGAAGCCCCAAACACCTTCTTTACAAGATCAAGAGCGTTTTGGTGTGAGTGGTAATTTCCTTACGCTCATTGAGAATTTTTCTTACAGATCGAAAGCAACGTGTAATTTATGGGCCCGGGTTTATCTTCCTCTTGGTTACCAGTGTTATCGGGGTCCCTCAAGGCAGTGTATTGGGCCCCCCTCCTTTTCGTGCTGTTTGTGGACGATCTTGTTGACGACTTAAACCATTTGCTTGTGATTTTCTTTTGTACGCTGATGATTTAAAAATTTTAAAATTGTGTCTCCCCGTCTGGGCCCGGGGTAAAATTGGCCCAGAGCATGGCTCTGCTAATCGTAAAAGGTGATTTAAGAGAACAAATCCACCTCGCAAACATCAGCTAGAAAAAAGCGGAATATCTTACTCCCCGAAACTAGAGGCGAGCTCTGGCAATCGTCGTCGGGGACCTTGCCCCCCTTCCCTTGACGACCCCCGGCGACGATGAACAATGACACAACGAACGATGACAAAGACGATGACGACCGCGACGTGAGAAACCCCCCTTCCTCCCCTTACCCGTGGCTGGTTCGACCAGCATGGGCCCCTCCTCCCCCCCCCCCTTAGGCTAGAGTGGTGCATTATGACCTGGCGGTTGACGCGTCCTTAATCCAAATAAAAATTAAAATTGTGTCGAATTTTTATGATGCAATCGCTCTTCCCAAAATGCATTAGCAGCGTTTTCTCAGTGGTGTTTGGATTTGGGTTCTCCGTCCTAATCCTGATAAGTGCTCATTGTTAACATTTTCATTGAGGAAATTCCCATTAGTCTGTAATTATAATTGTCGGGGCAAAATCATTCAGCGAGTTACTAAAATGAAAGATCTTGGTGTCGTTATAGATACAAAATTCCTTTTCATTGAGCACATTTCCAAAATAAATTCAAAGCCATGTCCCTATTGGGTTTTTTTATATAGATTCACTGATATTCGTGACCCAACTGTGCTAAAATCCTATTTCACGGGCTGTGTTTTACCTGTGATTGAGTACTGTACTCCAATGTGGGCATTGTCAGCTGATACTAACATTAAAAAAATAGATAGAGTACTTTCATTTTTCTGTGCAATTGTTCGTCATCGTGTCCCAGCTTTTAATGCCTGGTCACGACAACAAATTATGAGTGACTTTTCATGACAGATCTAGCCACTCGAGAAAAACGCTATGACATTCTTTCTTGCACCGTATCATCAATGGTGTTTTCCGGTCCACCAGTCTTGTCTCCATGTTTCCACTCCATGTTCCATCACGCTTTACTAGGCTTACGCACCTTTTCCATGTAGCTAGACCTAGACTTTCTATTACCCGTAGATCTATCACCTTTCGTTTACCTTCATTTTATAATAATTTACCTAATTTACCAAAGTTCGACATATTCGATGATTTTAATTCTTTTAAAAAATCAATCCGTGATTGGACTGCAGTTGAAGGTCATTAGCATTTCCCCCTCTATTCTATAACAATATTGTTATTTTAAAACATTATTTACTCTAAAGTTTTGTTGCACGTATAATTTTGATATATTTGTTTATTGTTCATCACCATAATTATTTGTTAATTTGTTAGTATATTAATGTAATTTTAATTTTTACTTTATTTATATATTTATTAGGATTGTCTACGTAAAATGGAACTTGTGCTGTATAGACTCTTATATGAATAAATAAATAAATATAAATTATAAAAAAGTTTAATAAAACAAACTGTATGATAAATTTTATGAATTAACTTTTAATAGCACAAGTGGCGCAATGTAACCTACTCAGTTAAACGCGCCCTCGATTCACAAATCATTTTCTTACGTCAAATATGACACAGCTTTAATGTGAATCAAGAAGAAGCAAGCTGGTCTTAATATTTCACCCGTCTGGGCTCAGAGAAGAATTGGCCCCGAGCATGCCTCTGCTAATCGTACAAGTGTATACAAGAGAAAAATCCACCTCGAAAACATCAGCTAGTATAAAAGGGGAGTATATTACTCCCCGAAACAAGAGGCAAGCTCTGGCAGTCGTCGACTGGGAACCCACCCCATACCCTTGACGACATCCCCGATGATGACGACGTCTACCATGACAACACAAATGTTGCCAAAGTAGATGACGACCGCGACGTGAGAACCCACCTTGCCTTCCCTTACCGGCGGCCAATTCTGACCAGCATGGACCCCTCCTCCCTGTATCCCCGAGGCTGGAGTGTTGTATTATGACTTAACGGTTGACGCGCCCTTAATCCAAATAAACTGATCTTGATATTAAATAAGCTTTGCAGGAAGGAGAGTATTGTCTTAAAACGTTCATCTGCAGCTGGTCGTACAAGGCGGCCTCGAACACGACGTGGGATACCCCTCTTTCCTCACCCCACCCGTGGCTGTTTCTGACGAGCATGCAACTTTCCTCCCCGAATCCCCTAAGTTAGAGTGGTTCATTATAAGTCATCATTTGGTACAAAACATCCCATTCTATTTATAAAAACTAAACTCCAAGGATTATATAATAGAGTTTTGCTGGACACCTGGTAGGACACGTGGGCATAGAGGGAAATGAACACGCTGATCGGGCTGCTAAGGAAGCTTCCCAGCGTCGCGACGTTGATTTCAATCTAGTTCCCGTTCCAGATGTCAAGAGTGGATTCAAGCAAAGATTGTTGGATTTGCAACAAGCATCTTGGGATGTGTTGCAAAATAACAAATTGCGTAGTGTGATGCCCACATTGACTAATAAAATTCGTCCACCAACGTCTTGACTCTCACGTAGAGAAGAGGTGGTGTTGTCTAGAATTCGAATAGGCCACACACGCCTAACACACGGATATCTCTTTATTAACCAGAGAAAAGGTTATTCCCATTTAATTATTTATTTATTTATTATTTATTTAACGTCTATCCTATTCAGTTATAAAAACTGATTTACAAAGGAGGACAACTAAAAAAACTACAATAAACTACATTTAAGTACATATTTGAAATATTAGCATAACACCAACAATGCATTTAAACACAACAATTTTGTTATAAAATGAAAATAATATGTGACACATGTGATGTACCTTTAACCGTACATCATATTATGATAGCAGAATATACCAAATATGATACCTTGCGCACGCAATTTGCTCTCTCCTATTCATATGAAGAACTTGTATAATATGATAACGGCTACAAACTTTCTAAATCTCCAATCTATAGTAATCTATTTAACAAAATTTAATTCACTCATACACCTTTCTTTAATTTATTTATTTTCTTTCACATATATAACTTTTATTTTGATATTATTGTCATCATCATTTTTTTGTCATTTATGCACTTAGAAAACAATCTTATTATCAAACACACTTGCATTAACTCACCACATCAACTTTTATTATCACAGGCGGCGCCATATGACCGAACCGGTTGAAGCGCCCTAGTTTCTCACGTCGCCATCATCAACCAACTTTCGTTTTGTTTACCTGCTTATAGTGCAGGAAGGCTAATGCAGGGCACGTGTGGCCCTCTGTAGCCTGACACAGTGATTACAGAGTTACAAGTTCAGATTAACATTACAACAAAAGACATCAAGAGAACATGACATTTATAGAGTAGTTGATGTTAGTTGAAGGATAAGGGTACTTGGAGCGGGGTTGTGGCCTGAACGCTTGTGGACGCGAAATGAGGTCGTGAAGCTCATTCCTTTGGCCTGCGTGAAGACGTTGCACGTAAGTCACTGCGAGGGCGTCGAGTTTCATGCTGGTCCCGGTGTAGATTCAGCCCAGACCATGGATCTGCTTATCGTTAGTGGCGAGGAAACAGATAAGGTCCATCCCGCGAACATCTGCTAGTATGTAGGGGAGTTACGTAACTTCCCGAAACTAGAAAGCTCTGCCGGTCATCGTCGGGGACCTCTTCTCCTTCTCTTGACGACCTTTCCGACGAAGATGACAATGACACAACGAACGATGACAAAGATCTTTGGTTGGTTATCGCTCACTCGTCGATTGCGTCGGGGCCTGCAGGGTTGGCTTGGTCGCTTTGATTTAAAGTCCCCCACTGAAAATCAGTTATATAACTGAGTGGGCAGACTCTAAATAAAATTTATTTATTATTATTTATTTATGATAACGATTGCAAAGTGAGAAACCCCCCTTCTTCCACTTACCCGTTGCTGGTTCTGACCATCATGGGCCCATCCATCCCATATCCCCTAAGGTAGAGTGCCGCATTATGACCTAACGGTTTACGCGCCCTTAATCCAAATAAATTATGTTTAAAAAAAGCAAAATACACTCTTGACCCAAGCTGTGAACGAGGGACCTCTCCCCCTTCCATTGACAATTTCCCGACGACGACGAAAATGATAATACGAACGATGACAAAAAAATGACGACCACAAAACGAAAACCCCACCCACACTCGTTAAGTAACAATCAATTCTATTTCTATTTGTCCTGCAAAAAATACACGTTAATTGGGTGTTCCTTGTGCCACTCTTTATTACAATGTTCACAAAACGAATACCCCCTTCTGGGCCCGGGGTAATATTTGGTTCAGAGCATGGCAGTGCTGATCTAAAAAGGCGAGGGAAGAGAAAAGTCTATCTCGCAAACATCAGCCAGTAGGGCGTGTAAGGAATACTCCCCGAAACTAGAGGCGACCAAGTTGTGTGACACGTTTATAACACGCGGGCGACGCCTGAATCCACAAGGCTTCACAACAAACAGTTTATCCATTATGCATTAATTTGCTTATACTAGAAAAACGCTAAGTCCCGTCGCGTTGATGAATGAGATTTTTTGTAAGTTTTTAGTTTGCGTGGGGTCTATATTTTACTTATCAAGTGCCTTTTGAACGCATTGTTGGTGATCGTTGTCAAGTTTCTATTGTTACTTGTAAATTTTTATTATAAACCTAAAATAAACTCATATTAAAACCTTTATTCTATGGATTCCTGGCTAACTTTGTCAACTTTTTCTTTCAAAAAGCCATACATCACCATGACCTAAATGTCCATGTGAAATATGAACGTTCTAGCCCCACCCGTTTGGTCAGTATCGGCCCAAATGTCACGAAAATATCGCACTAAAAATCGAAAAAAATCGTAAAAGTACGATATTTTCATGAGAAATATTTCTTCGATTGTACCCAAAAACAATAGACCTCTAAGTTCAGAGATTTCGAAGGTCCCCTACAATTTTCAACAAGATCGCATATGCCGTTTGCCCGGTAAGAGCAAACAAACAGACAGAAAAAAAAACATTGGAGCTAAATTTTTTGAGGGGTTAGTGAAATTGAAGTCTTCGCTTCGCTCGCTACGCTCATCCAATAACTCACTAAAAGTGACCTCAAATAACTAGGAAGCTTCGCAAACGCTTTTTTTAGTCGCGTTGATGGATGAGCTTTTTAATTATAAAATGTTAATATTAATTTAAAATAATAAAAACATATTAACACGGCCCATACAAAGCAATCATTAGGTCTGTTGGATCTTTGATTGTTTGTAACAAGGCTGTGAGTAAGGTATAAAATCTCCTGTGAAGTTTTCATACAAGGCTGTGAGAAAGATCTAAAATCTGTATTTTCGTGCTATTTGGGCGGATTCTGACCAAACGGGTGGGACTACAACGTTCATATTTCACATGGGCATTAAGGTAAGGGTGATGTATTGACTTTTGAAAGAAAAAGTTGAAAAAGTTAGCCAGAATCTATAGAAATAAATGTTTTAATATTTAACACCTCAAAAAACTCAAATTAAAACCTTTATTTATATAGATTCTGGCAAACTTTTTCGACTTTTTCTTTCAAACGTCAATACATTACCATTCCCTTAATGTGCATGTGAATTAATATGAACGTTGTAGCCCCACCCGTTTGGTCAGAATCGGCCCAAATGTCACGAAAATATCGCACTAAAAATCGAAAAAAAATCGTAAAAGTACAATATTCATGAGAAATATTTCTTCGATTGTACCCAAAAACGTAGCAAGTCTAAGTTCAGAGATTTCGAAAGTCCCCTCAAATTTTTATCAAGATCGCATATGCCGTTTGCCCGGTAGAGAGCGAACAAACAGACAGAAAAAAAAAGAAAAAAAATCCCGAGCCAAATTTTTTGGGGGGTCGGTGAAATTGAAGTATTCGCTTCGCTCATCCAATTATTCGTTTTCACTTGTAGGCTACTACCAACTTTTGGGAGAAATTAAATTATTTTTATCGAATTTCGTACCTATTTAATATTTAAATAAAATAAAAAATAATAAATAAAGCTATATCCGTACTTATCACAAATTATCCACGTGGCCGTGACTCACGAGAATCGTGTTGTTTACGTTGTGAATGAAGGCGGCGAGTCCAACAAGCCGATGCCAGTGTTGCTTTTGTTTCTGTTAGGAGCTTCACTTTTGGCTTGGTTGTTCATAAGAGCTGTGGCATTTGAACGTGTCAGACATTTATGAATATCTTTGATTTCAAATCAGGGAATCTACAGAGCTCGTGTTCTTACACATTATAAGTCTCGTCGCACAGAGAATCATTGGATGTGGCTCTGTGAACCAGCCTAGGACCCGGGAGAAGATATCCAGCATCGCTCTGCCCAGCAACCGAGGTGTCTACAACCATCTTAGTTGGCGTGTGCGTTTTGATTCAAGTAAAATACAGATTGGGAAGTGCAACTCGTGACTTTGTCGTGGTTTCACCTGCTAGGATGAGAGAAGGCAACTGAAGGACTCTAAAAGACAACAAAGAGATGATGACAGCGACGTGAGACACTCTCTCCCCTTTGTCTCCCCCTGCCGTGGCTGGTTCTGTCCTGCACGGTAGTGTCCTCTCCAATCTCCTATAGGCTAGAGTAGTATTACCTTACGGTTTAAGCTCGCTTAATTAAAACACAAACACCGGTTGAAGCGCCCTGGTTCCTCATGTCGTTAATATTCGGTTTCCCAATGCTGATTCGTCAAGAGGTGGTTGCATCCCAAGCATAACTGAAGAACTTCTTCGTGTGCCAAAGGCGACAACTTTTCTTTGCTTTTTTCGCATTCCCCGTCTGGGCCCGGGGTAAAATTGGCACAGAGCAAGGCTCTGCCAATCGTAAAAGGCGATTTAAGAGAAAAGTCCACCTCGCAAACATCAGCTAGTATGAAGTGTAGTATTTTACTCCCCGAAAATAGAGGCGAGCTCTGGCAATCACCGTCAGGGACCTTGCCCCCTTCTCTCGACGACGATGACGACAATGACGACAATGACACCACGAACGATGACAAAGACAATGACGACCGCGAAGTGAGTACCCCCTTTCTCCCCTTACCCATGGCTGGTTCTGACCAGCATGGGCTCCTCCTCCTCCCCCCCTAGGTTAGAGTGGTGCACTATGACCTAACGGTCGACGCGTCGTTAATCCAAATAAACAAAAACAAAAAAAGACATATTCGCAGCTATTTATTAATCCAATTTATAATCACATACGAATATATTATTTCAAATTTACATTAATGATTGTTATGTATACTTACATATTTCTATTAGATTAACCTACTTTTACACCCAAAATTTTCTTTTAAACAACATACAATACAACTACGGCGCAAGATGACCTATCTGGTAGCAGCCCCTTAGTATCTCACGTAATATCCCTAGTTCTTCTCTGTCGTTTGCATGACCCCCGTATTGGCCTGGTGTAGCATTGGCCTAGAGCTTGGCTCTGCAAATCGTAAAAGGCGATTCAAGAGAAAAAGTCCACCTTGCAAACATCAGCTAGAAAGAGCGGAGTATCTTACTCCCCGAAACTAGAGGCGAGCTCTGGCAATCGTCGTCGGGGACATTGTCCCCTTCCCTTGACGACCCCCCGGTGACGATGACAATGACACAACGAACGATGACAAAGACGATGACGACCGCGACGTGAGAAACCCCCCTTCCTCCCCTTTCCCGTGGCTGGTTCTGACCAGCATGGGCCCCTCCTCCCCCCCCCCCCTTAGGCTAGAGTGGTGCATTATGACCTAACGGTTGACGCGTCCTTAATCCAAATAAACCATAAAAAACTCCCCCTTCCCTTGACGACCCCCCGGCGACGATGACAAAGACAATAACACCACGAACGATGACAAAGACAATGACGACCGCGACGTGAGAAACCTCCCATTCCTCCCCTTTCCCGTGGCTGGTTCTGACCAGCATGGGCCCCTCTTCCCCTCCCCCCCCCCCCCCCCTAGGTTAGAGTGGTGCATTATGACCTAACGGTTGACGCGTCCTTAATCCAAATAAACCAAACTCTCCAATCTCCTATAGGCTATAGAGTAGTATTACCTTACGGTTTAAGCTCGCTTAATTAAAACACAAACACCGGTTGAAGCGCCCTGGTTTCTCATGTCGTTAATATTCGGTTTCCCAATGCTGATTCGTCAAGAGGTGGTTGCATCCCAAGCATAACTGAAGAACTTCTTCGTGTGCCAAAGGCGACAACTTTTCTTTGCTTTTTTCGCATTCCCCGTCTGGGCCCGGGGTAAAATTGGCACAGAGCAAGGCTCTGCCAATCGTAAAAGGCGATTCAAGAGAAAAGTCCACCTCGCAAACATCAGCTAGTATGAAGTGTGGTATTTTACTCCCCGAAAATAGAGGCGAGCTCTGGCAATCATCGTCGGGGACCTTGCCCTCTTCTCTCGACGACGATGACGACAATGACGACAATGACACCACGAACGATGACAAAGACAATGACGACCGCGAAGTGAGTACCCCCTTTCTCCCCTTACCCATGGCTCGTTCTGACCAGCATGGGCTCCTCCTCCTCCCCCCCCTAGGTTAGAGTGGTGCACTATGATCTAACGGTTGACGTGTCCTTAGTCCAAATAAACGAAAACCAAAAAAAAGACATAATCGCAGCTACTTATTAATCCAATTTATAATCACAATCGAATGTATTATTTAAAATTTACATTAATGATTATTATGTATACTTACATAATTTCTATTAGATTAACCTACTTTTACACCAAGAAATAAAATTTTAAACAACATACAATACAACTACGGCGCAAGATGACCTATCAGGTTGCAGCCTCTTAGTATCTCACGTATTATACAATGTTGACTAGTTTCTGCAAGTCCCCCGTATTGGCCTGGTGTAGCATTGGCCTAGAGCTTGGCTGTGTTAATCGTAAGAGGCGAGGAAAGAGATTAATTCAATCGCAGCTAGCATACAATTAGAGGAGTACTCAGAGAAACTAGAGGCGAGCTCTGGCGGTCGTCATCGGGGACCTATCCTCTTTCCCTTTACATCCTCCAAGACGACGAAAACAATGATACCACGAACGATGACAAAGACGATCATGCCCAAGACATGAGAACCTCTCATTTTTCCTTCTACCCGTAGCTGGTTCTGACCAGCATGGGTCGCACCTCCGCATATCCACTTGGCTAGAGTTACGCAATATTACCTAACGGTTGACGCGCATTTCATAAAAAACGTTAAAAAACAATATAATTCTATGAAACTATAGGCGAGCTTTGACAATCGTCGTTGTGATTCCTCCTTGACAACCTTCTCGACCACGACGACTATACACGACGACGACTGCAACGACAAATAAAATACAAATCCAAATAAGTTATAACAAATAAATTGTACAACAAATTGTATTAATTAACTGTTAATTTCACAAGTGGTGCAACATGACCTACCCAGTTGAAGCGCCCTCGATTATCAATCCCCGTCTGGGCCCGGGGTAGAATTGGCCCAGAGCATGGCTCTGCTAATCGTAAAAGGCGATTCAAGAGAAAAAGTCCACCTCGCAAACATCAGCTAGAAAGAGCGGAATATCTTACTCCCCGAAACTAGAGGCGAGCTCTGGCAATCGTCGTCGGGGACCTTGCCCCCTTCCCTTGACGACCCCCCGGCGACGATGACAATGACACAACGAACGATGACAAAGACGATGACGACCGCGACGTGAGAAACCCCCCTTCCTCCCCTTACCCGTGGCTGGTTCTGACCAGCATGGGCCCCTTCACCCCCACCCCTTTAGGCTAGAGTGGTGCATTATGACCTAACGGTTGACGCGTCCTTAATCCGAATAAACTAAAAAAACTAAAAAAAAAACTGGGTAGTTCTCACGAGCATGGGACTTACCTAACCATATCCCCTAGGCTAGAGTGGCGCATTATGACTTCACGGTTGACGTGCCCTTAATCATAACAACTTGAGCCTTTCGCTACTTCTATCGTTTCTTTCATCTTATTTTCATTAAAATGTTGGAAAACAATAATAATTATACAAACACACCATAAACTTATTTTATTAACTTATACTGTCACATGGCGGCGCAATATGACCTAACGGTTGACGCGCCCTTAACCCTAATAAACATCAAACATCAATAACATCAAACATTATACTGTCACATGGCGGCGCAATATGACCTAGTTAGTTGAAGCCCCCTTGTTTCTCAAGTCGTCGTCTCTGTTAAACTGTTACCAGAGTCGATAAAGAAGTTTCCCCTTTGGGGAGGTCCCCTTACTCCCTAGTCAAAACGGAATCTAACGCTCTGCGCGCTGAGGGCGGCTCAAATGTGAAACTAACAAATGCACTGCACGCTAAATACGGTCAGTAGATTATCGATATGCAGTGACAATGCAATAAACAAAACACAAACGCAACGTCAAACTTCAATTTTATTTCAATTATATTATAGCCCAGGGCCCTAGCCTTTTAAAACGATTTACTATTCCCGTCTGGGCCCGGGGTAGAATTGGCCCAGAGCATGGCTCTGCTAATCGTAAAAGGCGATTCAAGAGACAAAGTCCACCTCGCAAACATCAGCTAGAAAGAGCGGAGTATCTTACTTTTCGAAACTAGAGGCGAGCTCTGGCAATCGTCGCCGGGGACCTTGCCCCCTTCCCTTGACGACCCTCCGGCGACGATGACAATGACACAACGAACGATGACAAAGACCATGACGACCGCGACGTGAGAAACCCCCCCTCCTCCCCTTAACCGTGGCTGGTTCTGACCAGCATGGGCCCCTCCCTCCCCCCCCCCCTTACGCTAGAGTGGTGCATTATGACCTAACGGTTGACGCGTCCTTAATCCAAATAAACTACTTTTGATTTATTATTGTACTATAAAGTGTTGCGTAGGCGTCACTGACATTTTCGTGCGAAATTAATCGAGATGTGGGTTATTTAAGCCTTACGGACGTAAGTGTAGCCTAGGCCCAAGGCCACAATACAGTTTTCAGACGTAAGTACGCCCTTGGCATTCAAATCGAAATAGTAAACAATACATTTTGTCGGCCTAGGTTCTAGGCTTAGGTCTACTACATCAGAAATATCCTCATCAATAAAGAGAGTTTGCTTTATGCGAAAACATTCCCCAACATTCGATCGTATTTAATATTTTGACGTTTCCGCCATTTGTCGTCATCGACTGTTGACTACTAGTAGAAAAGTGACGTAGTTTTTTTGAAGTAGTTCCATCAATCGTCACACAGAGTCGCGCGGAACGTTAGATTCCAAACGCCAAAAACCCGACTTTTTATTTAACCCAGGGCGGTATAGGGAGTTGGGGGACCTCCCCAAAGGGGAAACTTCTTTATCGACTCTGCTGTTACCGAGAGTATATCTGAAATGTAATTTCGCCTGCTTGCCTGCTAACAACTTGCCTGCTCCATGCGGGCCCGCTTACACCTCACATACTAGCAGGTTTGGTCATCGGCGACTTGAAGGCGACTACATCGCCTGCAAAAACCATCTTGTAAAAGTGAGGTTATGAAATAAAAATATGTTTTCAAATCAAAATTAGCTTCCCCACCATTTAATTGCTGCTTATAATAATTAAATATCGTATTATATACGACCAAGAAACTGTACTGAATATCTATCTGTTTGAATATAATCAGTTCTACAAATTATTTCTGTAGCCCCCGCATCTTGTAAGCAGGCGAAGTAGGCTAGGCTCGCAAGCGTGCACTTTCGGCAACTACGCTCGGTTGCTAGCCTAGCAGACTAAACTCGCCTACAAGCGATATTAAGACACCAACTACGTGACGTCACTTCCGACTAACGAGTCGACTAGCAAGCAGACTAGCGCAAAAAGTCGATTTAAGACGCACCCTCATGAGTAATGGAAAGTTTCGTTTTTCAGTCTGGGCCCGGGGAAGAATTGGCCCACTGCTAATCGTAAAAGGCGATTCAAGAGTCCATCAAGTACATCTCTCAAGCATCAGCTTAACTAGAAGTGAACTCGGGCAATCGTCGTCGGGGAACTTGACCCCTTCCCTTGACGACCTCCCCGACGATAACGACGAAAATAACAACTCGAATGAAGACAAAGACGATGACGACCGCTACGTGAGAACCCTTTAACAAAATTTAATTATCATCATAAACAATAAACATTTCTTTACTTTATTTAACCCCGTCTGGGCCCGGGGTAGAATTGGCCCAGAGCATGGCTCTGCTAATCGTAAAAGGCGATTCAAGAGAAAAAGTCCACCTCGCAAACATCAGCTAGAAAGAGCGGAGTATCTTACTCCCAGAAACTAGAGGCGAGCTCTGGCAATCGTCGTCGGGGACCTTGCCCCCTTCCCTTGACGACCCCCCGGCGACGATGACAATGACACAACGAACGATGACAAAGACAATGACGACCGCGACGTGAGAAACCCCCCTTCCTCCCCTTACCCGTGGCTGGTTCTGACCAGCATGGGCTTCTCCTCTCCACCCCCCCTTAGGCTAGAGTGGTGCATTATGACCTAACGGTTGACGCGTCCTTAATCCAAATAAACCAAACCAAAAAATTTACTTTATTTATTTTCATGTACATTCTCATAAATGCTGTTTTGCTATTACGATCATCATCATCATCATTTTGTTTTGTTATACACTTAAAAAACAATATAATAATCAAACACACCATTATCTATCTCATCTCATCAACTTTCATTATCACAGGCGGCGCAATAAGACCTAACCGGTTGCAGCGCCCTAGTTTCTCAGGTCGTCTTCCGCTCTTCTGTGTGCCTCTTAAGGTGTAAGGGCTCCGTGGCTCTGCTAATCGTATAAAGGGCGATAAAAGACTTAATTCCTATACATAAGCAAGCAGTTAGGGGATATTTCCCATAACTCGATGCGCGCACAAGCAATCGTTGTCGGGAAGGTAAAGGTTGATGAGACACCTGGCCGATTAAATAAAACCAGTTTCCTATTTATTGGTGACCAACAACAGGTATAAAACCACAAGTGTTAGGTTACTAAAACTATACAATTAATACATCGATTCAAAACCATACAAATACGATAAACAAAACATTAAATACATGAACAAGTACTGTGAAATTAAAATTATTCAACAATATACAACAAGCAAAAATTGAATAACAAAACTATAAAATGTATAAAACGGCTGAAAGCCCTCCTTAGACGCCCTAGATTATATTTTGGTCAATGTTCAGAAATTTGTGTGGACAACCACAGATTTTTACCCGTTGTCATCGAAAGAGTACCTACTAACATCTTTATTAACTGAATCTCATCTTTAAATGAGGACGAACTTCCTGACGACGACGACCAAGACCATGACGACCGCAACGTGAGAACCCCTCGTTTTCTCCCCCTACCCGAGGCTGATTCTGACCAGGCATGGGATTTCCCTTTCATATCCTCTAGACTAGTGATGCATTATGACTAACGGTTAACGCGCCCAAAGCCGCGGTCGTTTAACCAGTTCCCACTCGAACACTGAAGTTAAGCAATATCGGGCGTAGTCAGGGGTCGAGTGGGTCGCCGCTCTGCCCTGAAACACACGTATATCGCTGGCTAGAGCAGACTAGGGTTCGTAAGCTTGTGTGACAGCTTCGTTCTCCTTGGCGCCGTCTGCTCGGCAGTCCGGGTTAGTGGAGGAACCTATATGACTGTCAAAAGTTACACCGTCCTTTCGGATGGGACGTAAAGCCGTTGGTCCCCTTGGTACTTTTCGGTAGGAGTAGGCTATGTGCCGGTACCGGGTTTCCCCTCCTCCCTTCTCTATTAAATTTGCACTAGTGGGCTACATTGCCTGTTGCAAAAGAGACATAAATAAAAAAATAAATTAATTAATTAATTAACTTAAACTTATCCCATGACAACGACGACAAATAAATTTGTCATTCAAAGTAATTTACATACAACATTTATATTATTTTTTTATTCAAATAATCAATTTTGTCGTTTGCTATTACAATCAACACTAAAACTCTATAATTTCCTGCATAACGATGGAAAAGAAAGTAATTATCAAAAACACCACAAACTTATTTAAGTGACATTATCGTAGGCGACACAATATGACCTAACCGGTTAAAGCGCCCTCCTAGTTTCCTCACGTGCGCTCCAGCTTTTCTGATTATGTCTAATCGGAACCCGTCTGTGTCCGAGGTAGAATTGTCCCAAATCATGGCTCTGCTAATCGTAAAAGGTGATTCAAGAGAAAAAGTCCACCTCGCAAACATCAGCTAGTAAGAGCGGAGTATCTTACTCCCCAAACTAGAGGCGAGCTCTGGCAATCGTCGTCGGGGACCTTGCCCCTTTCCCTTGACGACCCCCCGACGACGATGACAGTGACACAACGAACGATGACAAAGACGATGACGACCGCGACGTGAGAAACCCCCCTTCCTCCCATTACCCGTGGCTGGTTCTGACCAGCATGGGCCCCTCCTCCCCCCCCTTAGGCTAGAGTGGTGCATTATGACCTAACGGTTGACGCGTCTTTAATCCAAATAAACCAAAACCCTCCTCCCCCACCCCCTTAGGCTAGAGTGATGCATTATGACCTAACGGTTGACGCGTCCTTAATCCAAATAAACAAAAAAACATAGGTTTTTACCCATTGTCATCGGAAGAGTACCTACTAACACCTTTATTAACTGAATCTCATCTTTAAATGAGGACGAACTTCCTGACGACGACGACCAAGACCATGACGACCGCAACGTGAGAACCCCTCGTTTTCTCCCCCTACCCGTGGCTGATTCTGACCAGGCATGGGATTATCCCTCCAATATTCTCTAGACTATAGTAACGCATTATGACTAACGGTTAACGCGCCCTGAATCCAAATAATTTAAACTTATCCCATGACAACGACAAATAAATTTGTCATTCAGAGTAATTTACATACAACATTTATATTAATTTTTTATTCAAATAAACAATTTTGTCGTTTGCCATTAGTATCAACACTAAAATTCTTTATTTTCCTGTATAACGATGGAAAAGAAAGTAACTATCAAACACACCATAAACTTATTAAAGTGACACATTATCGTAGCAACGCAATACGACCTTACCGGTTGAAGCGCCCTCCTAGTTCCTCACGTGCGCTCGATCTTTACTACTTATGTGTCATCAAAACCCGTCTGTCCGAGGTAGAATTGGCCCAAACCATGGCTAAACGTGAAAGGCGATTCAAGAGAAAAATTCCACATCGCAAACATTAGATAGTAAGAAAGATGTTTTACTCCCTTCACAGAGGAGAGCTCTGGCATTCGTCGTCGGGGACCTACCCCCTTCCCTTGACGACCGAGCCGCCGCCGACGACGACAATGACACCACGAATGATGACAAAGACGATGACGACCGCGAACGATCAGCGTGTCAACTTATTTTACTTTTCCAAGTTATCAGACTGTTCAAGGTTTTCCACTTGATTGAAACACGAAGGCCTCTTTCAACAAAGACTGTACATTTGTCTGATTAGGAAAATAAAAGAAATTATCAATTTCTTTCAGTGACACGTTATAGTGCAGGGGGGCTTACCCTGGAAATTTTTTTTGATTTCAGATTCGATTTGGTGATTTTTCCAGATTTTTATTGGAAATAACAAGGATATTCCAGAAATATAAACAACTGCCCGGACTTATACTTTCATTTAAATTGCTAATTGATTATTTTACAAATAAAAGATGTGTTGTTAGTCGCAAACCTAAATTGGTTGACTTTTAGTTGCAACTAATTGTCAGTGGACACACAGACTAAACTCATCTAGATCTCTGTTGTAATCGTGTTGGATTCTGAGAGCTGGAAACGTACAAGAAAGAACTGGTTCTGATGACAAGACAGGAGGAAAACGTATAATAATGTCGTGTGGGATGGGATGTTACGTTAAAGTGTGTTTTACCTATGAATTATTTATGTAGCGTTCACACTGGCTCAAGTGTTCGGCGGAGTCTAGGGACCCAACAGTTGTTATTGATCATCCCAACGACGTTTACTTTGATACCCTTAACGATGATAAAGACGATGACCACCGCGATTATGAACCCCCTTTAACACTTTTAAACATTACATTCACCTTTTATATCGCTTTTATTATGAAATAACTTATTTTTATGTCTTACACACACTCAAACATCAGCGTGTAAAAAAGGTAGTATTTTACTCCCCGAAACAAGAGGCGAGCTCTGGCAATCGTCGTCGGGGACCTTGCCTCCTTCCCTTGACGACCCCTCGACGACGATAACGACAATGACACCTCGAACGATGACGAAGACAATGACGACCGCGACGTGAGAACCTCCTTTCCTCCCCTTACCCGTGGCTGGTTCTGGCCAGCATGGGCCCATCCCTCCCCACCCCCCTCTAAGTTAGAGTGGTGCATTATGACCCAACGGTTGATGCGTCCTTAATCCAAATAAACAAAAAAATTATGTCATTGGTATTCAAGATCATCTTTATCATTTTTATTCTTCTTTGTCACTATTACCTTAATATCCATGTGAAATATGAACGTTGTAGCCCCACCCGTTTGGTCAGAATCGGCCCAAATATCTTGAAAATATTGTATTAAAAAAAGAGAAAAATCGTAAAAGTACGATATTAATGAGAAATATTTATTCGATAAAACCCAAAAACGTGGCAGGTCTAATTTCAGAGATTTTGAAGGTCCTCTCTAATTTTTATCAAGATCGCATATTATGCCGTTTGCCCGGTAGAGCACGAACAAAAAGACAGAAAAAACTAACAAAAAACAAAACAAAAAATACTGGAGCTAATTTTTTTGAGGGGTCAGTGAAATTCAAGACTTTGTTTCGCTCATCCAATTATTTTTGGAATTTAATGCACATCACAGTCCATAATTCTGTGATAATGAAGTGAAATGCACCGTATTGTCATTTAATAAATGGTTCAAATAGCAAAATTAATGATTACTTATACGGTTTTTGGAGCTGCTGGGTTGAACGAGAAAAGTTTTAACTACATTAGAATAGTATTGTTGGTGGAGGTGCCGGGTAGAGCAAGAAAAGTTTTAACTACATTAGAATAGCATTGTTGGTGGAGGTGCCGGGTCCTCACTTCTAGATTTATTATTTATTTACTGCCGCTTCGCGAATGCTTTTTCCAGTCGCGTTGATGAATGAGCTTTTTTTAATATTTCTGTTTAATGATTATGTTTTTAGATGGATCTCATTACTTTTATATAGTTTAAATGTTGATATTAAGTGTTAAAATACAAATGTAAAAGGCTAATAATAAAAGCTTTGAATTTTGAACAACTTTTTCAACATTTTCTTTCAAAAGGCACTACATCACCATAATCTTTGTCAATGTAAAATAAGAACGTTGTAGCCCCACCAGTTTGTTCAGAATCGGCCCAAATATCACGAAAATATCGTATTAAAAACCGGGGGAAAATCGTGAAAGTATGATTTCTATAAGAAATATTTCTTCAAATGTCACTAAACTCATACCATATATAACTTCAGTGATTTTAAACGTTCCAAAAAAGTTTTATCAAGATCGGACTTGCCAAATATCACGAAAATATCTCATTAAAATCGAAAAAAATCGTAAAAGTACTAAAATCATAAGAAATATTTAACAGACAACTTTAAAT
This sequence comes from Sweltsa coloradensis, assembly GCA_024449915.1. Lineage (NCBI taxonomy): Eukaryota > Metazoa > Arthropoda > Insecta > Plecoptera > Chloroperlidae > Sweltsa > Sweltsa coloradensis. Next base: position 135,459 of record JAMZAV010003419.1, read on the forward strand.
TAGCTGCAGTTGTCATCAGCAGGTGAAAAGTTTTGTCGCCCTCAGCCCTTCAGGCTGGGTTTTATGTTCACTATACTTTCCCAACCTGTCAACCCTTCTCCAATCTAAAATAATAAATATTTCTTCGATTGTACCCAAAAAAGTGGTAGGTCTAAGTTTGGAGATTTCGAAGTTCTCTTCCAATTTTCATCAAGATCGGATATGCCATTTGCCCGGTAGAGTGCAAACAAACAGACAAAGAAACAAACAACATTTAACAAAACAAAACACCCGAGTTTTTTTCTGGGGGTAACGTAAGTGCAATTGAAGTCTTCGCTTTGCTCATCTAATTAAATTCCATTTAAGCCAAAAAAAATTGGCCCAGAGCATGGCTCTGCTAATCGTAAAAGGCGATTCAAGAGAAAAACTCCACCTCGCAAACATCAGCTAGTGAGCGGGGAGTATATTACTTCCCGAACCTAGAGGCGAGCTCTGGCAATCGTCGTCGGGGACCTTGCCCCCTTCCCTTGACGACCCCCCGGCGACGATGACAATGACACAACGAACGATGACAAAGACGATGACGACCGCGACGTGAGAACCCCCTTTCTTCCCCTTACCCGTGGCTGGTTCTGACCAGCATGGGCCCCTCCTCTCCCTCCACCCCTTAGGCTAGAGTGGTTCATTATGACCTAACGGTTGACGCGTCCTTAATCCAAAAAATCAAAAAAAAAAATCCAAAAAAATCCATCCTTAATCCAAATAAACAAAATAAATCTTAACCAGAAAAAAGGTTATCCCCAGATGTGACACTTGTGATGTACTTTTAACCGTACATCATATGCTAGCAGAATGTACAAAATATGATGACTTGCGTGCGCACGCAATTTGATCTCTCCCAATTATATTATATTATATTTATTTATCTCTAACAACAGGTATCAAAACCCACAAGTGTTAGGTATAACTAAAACTAAACAATTCAAAAATATACTATTCAAAACAATACAAAATACGTTACACATACAAATGATTAAATACCTTTAAAATGAACAATACGATAAAATTAAATTAAAATGTTACAACAAATACAAACAAGAAAAATTGAAAAACAAAAAAATATATAAAAAACGGCTTAAAGCCAAAGATGAATGAGGGGGGGGAAAATGAGGTTACAAATACAATACTGGTGAAAAGTTGATTAGGTGACAAGAGTGATGAGTCATGTTGGTAAACTGGCATAAACAGCTGCATATGAAGAACTTCTTCTATCATATGAAAAGGGTTAAAAACTTCCTAAATTTCTCATCCAATGTTATTTATTAAACAAATTTAATTCACATTATACACATTTTCTTTAATTAATTTATTTTCATTGACATAAATAACTTTTGTTTTGCTATAATATCATCACATTTTATTTTGTTATATAAAGCTACACTTAGAAAACAATCTAATCATCAAACACACCATTATCTCATCTCATCAACTTTCATAACAGGCGGCGCAATATGACCTAACCGGTTGAAGCGCCCTAGTTTCATACGTCGTCGTTAAATGAAATTTTCTTCGTAAACGAATGTATATTCATTATAATTATATTTTTCGACTGATTTAATAATTTCAAAATAGAACACTCACAGCTTTAAATGTGATCGCCGGTACTCGTGCGATTAGGGTGCAGGACCGAAACATCTCTCACTAAGGGGCGTGGGTTCAACAAATATTTGTTTTTAATCTTTACCCTAACCCTTTTACCACCCCAAATTCTCGATATAGCGACATATTGCGACAATACAACAATAACAAGTAGAAAATTGTGTTGCCCAAAAAATCATTATCATAAACACAAATATCGTTTTTCAATTAACATTATTATGAAACATGTTTAGTTTCAATAAAGTTCAATCAAAGTTCAATCAATAAAAATATCATAAGCTACGCATTACGTCCCAAACAGTTGCCGTGTCTTAGTTTCTCAAGTCGCGATGCGTTGTATGTCTCAAAATTTTTATGTTTATAATAAGAGACACAAATACCAGTTGGCGTGGCAGGGGGGGGGAGGGTCAGGGGGAGGGGACCTACTAACAAAGTAATCTTCACTGCTGAAGTCTTCACGAGATAAACATGTTCCCGGCTGCTCATAAGCACTCAAATTAAGATGTGAAACGCTCTGGAGATAAATTGAAACTATACGTACACGAGAATTCTAAAAAGCACACGACACAGCTTTTTTATGCAAAACAATACGAAACAAAAAGAATTGCTTTAAAGTCAAAGTGACGGAAGCAACCCTTTCCCCTTTCCTCACCCTACCCGTGGCTGGTTCTGACCAGCATGGCCCCTAGGCTAGAGTAGTACATTATGACCTGTACGGTTGACGCGTCCCCTTAATACAAAAAAATCAAACAAATTAATAAATAAAGTTATGTTATAAAACATTTAAGACTTTCGCCCGGGCCCGAATATATAAAAAAGGGGTGAAACGGGTCATTTCGCTGCGTCGCGTGTTGCGTCGCACACGTGACCAGCCCCACTGACATTGGTCAAGGCATTCAAACACGATCCCCAACGAGAGAGGCAACGAGTAAAACGCACTTTCAACAAGCATCGTCCTGAAGATGGATCCCCAGTGGTTCCGAAACGTCCCAACTCACACACTAGTAAGTGTAAACACGCGACGCGGCGAAATGTCCCGTTTCACACATTTTTTAATATTAGTTTATTTGGAAAACAAAATAAATTTTCAAAAACCATAAACTCATTTCATTAACTTACAATATCAATGCGGCACAATTTGACTGACCGGTTGAAGCGCCCTAGTTCCTCACGTCGTCGTTCAACCGAATTACTTTTTGCAAATTGGGGCTGGTCCCGGAGTATAAATTGGCCCAAGCCTGGCTCTGCTGATAGTAAATGGCGAGGAGAGAGATTAAATTCATTACGCACACATCAATAGTGAGTGAGGGGAGTAGGTTTACACCCGAAAAATAGAGGCGAGCTCTAACACTCGACGACGGGACCTCTCCCCCTTCCCTTGGCGACCTCCCGAGGACGATAACCATACAACACGAAATATAGCAAATAACATGCGAACGTGATGTGAGAAAACCCTTTTCCTCCCCCCAAACCCCTGGCTGGTTCTGACCAGCATGGGATTTTCTACCTCCCCTTAGGCTAGAGTGGCGCATTATGACCTAACGGTTGACGCGTTCTTTAATCTAAATAACTAACTGACCTAGGCTCCACAGGTGCAGTATAACTTAACATAAATTTTTTTGGGAGGGTGCCCGAAGACAGTTTTTGAAGGGATGTTCGAGAGCAATTTAAGAGGACTCAATCTCTTGCATTCGCATTTACGAGGAGAAAAAACCTCGAAAAAACCTTCAGTCCAGATTGCCGGTCTCAAAGGGATTTGAATCCGGAACCTCCCAAGTCAGAGTCGAGCGCTTAGCACTCGAGCCGACACTGTTGGTTGTAACCCAATGGTTGACAAGCGCTTAGCCCAAATAAACCAAACAATTCGAAGTAATCATAAATCATTTAAAAATTATTTTTTAATGACAATCAAATTATGAATTTTTTTTTGTATTCGCTACCATTTTTATAATATTATTTTATTTAAACATAAAAAGTAACATAAAAACAAAGAACCACAAAAATTCAATTTACTCTGTCATTGCCACAGGAGGCGCAATTTGGTCTATAACAGTTTATGAGACCCCATAGATTCTCACTTTGATTGTGTAATTATACATTACATTCATGGCTTCCAGGTGGTTCTTTCGTATCTTCAAGCAGTTAAACAAATACGGTGTATTTAATACTATCACAATATTATTTTCACGCGCCTTTGACAAGGTTTGGTATGAAGGGCTCTGTTACAAGCTGAACAACAAACTGAAAGTCCCATTTGTAATGGTACGCTTCATCCGAGCTTTTCTCACGGGACGTCTCGCTTGTGTGCGTGTTCACGATCAAGTATCCCGCTCGTTTACCCCTCTTTCTGGCGTGCCCCAAGGTTCCTGCCTCTCTCCTCTTCTCTACCTGATCTAACTGCTACGACATTCCTTCTCCCTTGTCCCGATACCTTGCCTTAACCCTCTATGCAGACGACACGGCCTACTGGTGCAAAGGGCGCACAGCGAGAGAAGTCTTCCGCCGTCTACAGCGCCAAATTAAAGCTCTTGAACCATGGATGCGTCGTTGGCGTGTATTGCCGAACGCCTTAAAGACACAGCTTATCCTTTTTCACCACCGGCACAAAACTCAGAAAATGTCTCAACGACCACTCCGTCAGTCCATCTCACTATGGGCGCTACGGTGTACCCTAGTCGGTCTGCCAAGTACCTTGGAGTTACCTTTACAGACATTCTCAACTGTGTGCTCATTGCCGTGACGTCATCAACCGTGCGCGGTCGAGACTAAATTTACTCGTCATGCTTCGTGGGCGACTTTCTGGATGCAGCTTCCGTACTCTACGGCACACTTATAAAACTTTCATCCGTCCCCTCTTTGAATACGCGGCCCCGGCGCTGACACCCGTTGTTGGAGGATGTCTCCAGCAATACTTCTCGCTGGAGCGAAGGATCCTTCTCGCTGGAGCGAAGGATCCTTCGCCGCATCGCGCAACTTTTTCCGATGACGCGGAATGAAGACGTGTATACCCAAACCGGCGTCAGTGGTATCAGCTCTCGACTCGACACCCTTGCAGGGCCTTACGTGCAACGTCTTCACGCAAGCGGCAGGAATGAGCTTCACGACCTCGTTTCGCGTCCTAGAGCCTTCAGACCTCTACCCTGCTTCAAGTACCCTTATCCGCCTTTTGCCTTTCAGTTTGTCTAACTTTATAAATGTCATATTCTCTTGTTGTTTTTCATGTATGTAATGATTAACTTGTAACTCTGTAATCACTGTGTCAGGGTACAGAGGGCCACACTTGCCCTGCATTAGCCTTCCTGGTCAAGTAAAATTCAATAAAATAATATCACAATATTGTGTAACAAATTAAATATGTTGTTTCTTAGTTTAAACTTAAGAGTGGAGTAGAATGTGGCACATTGGATTTCTTTCCGAACCTGTGGAAGAGCTCTGGCATCATCGTCTAATACATCCTCTACACCCTACACCCAATACTGAGGACCACGGACCTTTCTACCCCCCCTTGACGACCTCCCCGACGACAAAGACGACAATGACAGCACGAACGATGAGAAAAAGGATGACGACCACGACGTGTGAACCACCCTTTCCTCCCCCTCGCAAACATCAGCTTGAAAGAGCGGAGTAGCTTACTCCCCGAAACTAGAGGCGAGCTCTGACAATCGTCGTCGGGGACCTTGTCCTCTTCCCTTGACGACCCCCCGGCAACGATGACAATGACACAACGAACGATGACAAAGACGATGACGACCGCGACGTAAGAAACCCCCTTCCTCCCCTTAACAGTGGCTGGTTCTGACCAGCATGGGCCCCTCCTCCCCATATCGCAATAGCTAGAGTAACACATTATGACCTAACGGTTGTCGCGCCCTAAACCCTAATAAATAAACAAACAAACAAACAAACTTCATACAAACCAATTCAAACTCAATGGAAGTTATTTTGTTTATTCGGATTTTATTCTCATAAACATAGTTTCAAGTTTAATTTAAATCAATAATTTTCATTGTTTATCTCTCTCTCTCTCTCTCTCTCTCTATCATTTTCTTTTCTTTTTTTAACTTAGAAAACAATATAAATATCAATCTCACAACAAATATAATTTATTAATAAACAATTTCACAGACGATCCAATGTGACCTAACCAGTTGAAGCACCTTTGCTTCTCACGTCGTTGTTTAATGCTTCTTTTTACTTCTGCATTTCCCGCTGCATCTTCTAATCGTAAAATGCGATTCAAGGTAAAGAGTCCATCTCCCAAACATCAGCAAAAATGTAAGGGAGTATTATACTACCCAAAACAAAAGGCGAAGTCTGGCTGTCGTCGTCGGGGAACTCTCCCCTTTAATATGACGATCGCCCTGACGACGATGATGACACCACGAACGATGACAAAGACGATGACGACCGCAACGTGAGAACCACCCCTTCCTCCTCTTACCCGTGGCTGGTTCTGACAAGCATGGCCCCTACTCCCAGTATCCACTAGAGGCTAAAGTTGCGCATCATGACCTAACGGCTGACGCGCCTTTAATCGAAATAAGCATAATAAACCAACAATATATGCCTATCAGGTGGCACAATATGACACACCCGGTATAACGCTTTTTCCACTGTGAAGCAATCAGATTTAACTGGATATATTGGACTGGAGCATAAGTTGTGTACCCAAGAGTGCACTAGTTATTTCACGCGTTGTATTAGTTCTCGCGTACCCCCCACTGGGCCCGGGGTAGAATCTGGCCCAAGGCGTGGCTCTGCTTATCGTACAAGGCGATTCAAAAGAAAAAGTCCACCTCGCAAACGTCAGTTAGTATGAAGAGAGTATATTACTCCCAGAAACTAGAGAAGGGCTCTGGCAATCGTCGTCGGAGAACCCTTCCGCTGCCTTTGATGACCTCTCCGACGACGACCACGACGACAATGACAACACGAACGATGACAAAGACGATGACGACCGCAACGTGAGAAGCCCCAATTCCTCGCCCTACACGTGGCTAGTTCTGGCCAGCATGGGCCCCTCCTTCCCCCCCCACCCCCCCCCTAGGCTAGAGTGGTGCATTATGACCTAACGGTTGACGCGTCCTTAATCCAAATAAACCAAAAAAATCCCCCTAGGCTAGAGTGGTGCATTATGACCTAACGGTTGACGCGTCCTTAATCAAAATAAACCAAAAAATCAATAAGTTTGTTTTTGTTTGTGAGTTCAAACTTTCTCATCCAAAGTAATCTATTTTACAAAATTTTATTTCAAATCATACATCATAACTTTTATTTATTTATTTTCATTTATATAAATAACTTTTGTTTTGCTATTACAATCATCATCAACAATAATTTTGTTATATACACAGTAAAAAAACAATATTATCATCAAACACACCATTACTCATCTCATCAACTTTCACTATCACAGGCGGCGCAATTTGACCTAACCGGTTGAAGCGCCCTAGTTTCTCACGTCTGCATTCAGCTTCAGCCTACGAGATGGGGTTGAAAGAATGCGTTTATCTTTCTGTTGCACGATATGAAGGTAGGTGGGCCTACTTAGTACATAAATTGGTCTCCTTGGTTTGTGTGGCTCGTTGGTCTAGTGGTAAGAGAATTCGAGTAACCATGCACACACGTCTTACTCATGGATATCTGCAACAAGAGAAAAAAAATCCCAGATACGACACAATGTGATGTTTTTTTAACCGTACATCATATGCTAGCAGAATGAGTCAAAATTAGTAATTTTCTTATTCAAAATAATTATTTTTACACAATTTAATTTACATCAAACACATGTTCCTTATTTATTTTCTTTCAAGGAAATAAGTTTTATTTCGCTATTACTATCATCAGCATAATTTTGTTGTATTTTTTTTAAATTTAGAAAACAATATAATCACCAAACACACTATTGACTCATTTCATTAACTTTCAATATCACAGGCGGCGCAATGACCTAACCGGTTGAAGTGCAATAGTTTCAAACGTCGTCGTCGGAGCATCTTTACTGCGTGGGTTTGTTGTTCCAAAAGTAGACGGCACGGTTGTAAAAATAATTTTGATATGTGTTCTAGCACGGGGAGGGGTTAATAGACCAGGAGCCAGAAACTTTGGGAAAAAGTTTGATTCAACACACTTAACATCTTAAATCTGACTTGACCACGTGGAAGTATGCACCTTTTGAAACATTACAAAAATTGACAAAATTTCAAATTTTGCAAAAAATATTTTTTACAAAATTTGAAACTTTTTGTGAATTATTACATTGATAAACCAATTCTGAGGAATAAACAGATTTCAAAAATATAATTTTTAGGGTAAAATTGTTTTTATGAAGATTTTAATTTTTTGACCTCCAGTGAGTTAATGGAGTAATATCTTCAATGAATCCATATCAATTATTGTTCATTAGGTCATAAAGTACCTTTTCCCAAATTTTTATGCTTGTGACCTCCAATGAACTATTGTTGCACCATTTCCTCGGACGTTTTTGATTATTTGAACATGTCCACGTTAATTTCTTTGCTGTTCTGGGCAAACGACTTCTCTGAATTAGATGAATTTGTTAGAGAACCTTCAAAAACTCTGAAATTATACTTTCCAAGAATATAAGTGCCAGAAAATAAATTTGTCATGTGAAAATCGCACTTTTCCATTTTTCCACTTTTCAAACTGAAAATTCCACAAAATCGTCTATTCTGCAAAACGTTTGAATCGCATTTTCAATATCATTCAATTTTATCATGTGCTTTTATTGTTTGTTGGAACTACTTTAAAAATGTTATTCTGTACTAGCAATGACAAAATGAAGTTGGATGAAAATCATAGTTAAATAGAGTTCAATCCACTGAAAATGCTCAGCCTTCAACGCTTATGTACTTAAACGTGCAATAATCGGTATTGTTTATAACTGTTGTTCATGAGTTTGTTTTATAAATCCTTATAATATATAAAAACATGTCGCTAACTGACCAAAATAATTTGTGAATTTATGCTTGAATCACATTCTAGTAAAATTATTTACACTATTTTTGCCATGTCAACAATGAAACCATAAAAATTGGTTGTAAACAATAGTTGAACATACAATTACCTACAAATCGAAATAAGGAAAAATAAAATCGGTCAACTGTGTCACGAGCTATGTACATTTTAAGATAGTACAGACTTAGCATTTCAATGATCACACATCCAAAAACAAACTGGCTGCTAAAAAAAACTGCTACCACAATTCGAAGTGACATCCACCCTAGAGATATTTCAAAAGGTGCATACTAACACGTGGTCAAGTTAGATTTGAGATGTTAAGTGGGTTGAGCCAATTTCGTTAATATCGGTCCTACAGGAACTAGCTCTAGGACTATAAAGACCTTTTAGCAATTGGCACAATAATTAATTGTATAATGACATCCATAGCCATTCAAGTTTTTAATTTGCTCTTAATCCTTTGAAATAAACTACCACCATACTCCACTATGTATTTTATTTGAAAACCAAAAAAATGTAACTTTTTAATATATTTGCTTAGTTTTACATGAAATAGGCCTAGTATTGTATTTTTTTGTTTATTAGACTTTTTTCAAAAATAATTCCTTAGTTTTACATGGGTCTAGGCCGGGATAGAATTGGTTCAGAGCATGGCTCTGCTAATTGTTCAAAGCGATTCAAGAGAAAAAGTCCACCTCGCAAACATCAGCTAGAAAGAGCGGAGTATCTTACTACCCGAAACTAGAGGCGAGCTCTGGCAATCGTCGTCGGGGACCTTGCCCCCTTCCCTTGACGACCCCCCGGCGACGATGACAATGACACAACGAACAATGACAATGACGATGACGACCGCGACGTGAGAAACCCCCCTTCTCCCCTTAACCGTGGTGGTTCTGACCAGCATGGGCCCCTCCCCCCAAACCCCTTAGGCTAGAGCGGTGCATATGACCTAACGGTTGACGCGTCCTTAATCCAAATAATCCAAATGCTAATTGTTCAAAGCGATTCAAGAGAAAAGTCCACCTCGCGAACATCAGCTAGTATACAGGTTAGTATATTACTCCCCGAAAATAGAGGCGAGCTCTGGCAAACCGTCTTCGGGGACCTTGCCCCCTTCCATGACGACCCCTCGACGACCTACCCAACGACGACCGAAGCAACACGAACGATGACAAAGACGGTAGAAATCACCATTCTCCCCTTTACTCGTGTCTGGTTCTGACCAGTCACCAGCATGGGACTTTCTTCACTACATCCGCTAGGCTAGAGTGGCGCTTTATGCATTGTATCGCGCCATTAATTAAAACAAACTCAATATCAGTATTTATTTATCGAAATGTTATTCTCGTCAACATAATAACGTAACATAAAAGATTCTTCTTCTTTTTTGTCACTGTCGTAGCTTTTAACATTTTCTTTTCTTTCTATAAACTTTTAATAAACAATATGTATTATGTATAATGTATAAACTTATAATTTCACAGACGATGCAACGTGACCTAACCAATTGATTAAAGCGTCATAGCTTCTCATGTCGTTGTCCTTGTGGTTGATTTTGTTCTTGTATGTTCCCCGTCTGGGCCCGGGGTACAATAATTGGCCCAGAGCCTGGCTCTGCTTATCATAAAAGGCGATACAAGAGACTGCTACGTGAGAAACCCCCCTTTCTCCCCTTACCATTTAGCTGGTTCTGACCATCATGAGCCCCTCCACCCCAAGGCTCAAGTGGCGCATTACGACCTTACGATTGAAGCGCCCTTAAAATTAAGAAACACAAATAAATCTGAAAGTAACTTTTTATATTTCCATAATCTTAATCATAATGTCTTATTTTTTTAAAGTAGATTCAAAAAAAAAATATATATAAATAACTAAATTTATAAATAAACTATAATAAACTTTTCGAAACATGACCTAAATATAGTTGAGTTCATATCAAGAAGGCCTCCGAACCAAACATAAAAAGCTAGTTCAAAGGAGGGAGTAAGTATTGTTCAAAACCATAAACGTCAATCTTCCTTCTTCGGGAAAGTACCCTTCCAACCTTTTGTACTGGTCGCTCCAATCTACACACCTTCTAAAACGGGAAGAGGGTTTCAAAAGAAAGGAATGATTTAAAATTTTTTTTGATACGGAGAATTTTTGCTTGTGGCATTATGTAATGAGTTTTTGAGGTTAAGCCACAGGTATGGCCATTTTTCTATTCTCATTTTAAAAAAAGGGTAAAAGGGTTTTCGTGCTTGTCTTTCATTTCCCCCAACACATGCCAAAATTTTTTAGAAAACTTTTTTAAAAGATAGAATTTTCAAAGTGCGTGTTAACAATGTTTTGTCGCCCTCGTTCTCACTGGAAACAGGTGTACCACAAGGCTCGGTCTTGTCGGTATCACTGTTTGCTATTGGAATAAACAGTGTAGTGGATTGTATCCCAAAGAGCCTAATGTCGTGCCTATTTGTAGATGACCTGGGAATCTTCTACAGATCGGTTAATCTATCAACATCTCAAAGACACGTGCAAATTGGATTGATCAATATAGTGAATTTGCTCGAAAGCGGGGGACACGATTCCCCTCCCGAAAAATCTCAGTGCATTCACTTTTGCCGTCTTCAAGGAACCCAAAAAATGACCCACAACTATCGTTTAACAATGTAGAACTTCTATTCAAAACAAATGTCCGTCTTCTCGCATGGTATTTGACAAAAGCTAAATTGGAAAGACCACTTTTGTTGATTTACGCAAAAAATGCATGTTGAAAATCAACCTATTGAAAGTTCTCAGTAATACATCGTGGGGTGCAGATGGGACTTGCATGTTGAGAATTTACGGATCTCTAGTTTTGCTCCAAGATGGACTATGGATGTTTCGTATACTCTTCAGCAAGAAACACAACCCTTAACTTCTAGACACTGTCCACCATTGTGGTCTTCGTATTGCTCTTGGTGCATTTCGAACAAGCCCGGTAGTCAGCTTGTATGCCGAGTCAGGTGTGTCCTCCTTGGCAGAACGGAGAAACCTCTTGAGGGGTACGTATGTAATAAAAATTTAAAAGCTATCCCAAACCATCCAGCAAATCGGAATGTTTTTAACACGACTTATGTTAAAAGACACTTTGAAAACAAACCCAAGGCATCTCTTCCAACGGGATTAAGATTAAACTTTTGTTTTAATCTTATAGAATTTCATCTGCCAAAAGTTTTTAATTTTTGTATTTAGCAATAACCCGCCCTGGTTTACACCAGAGCCGATTATTATATTTGACCTTTGTCGTTTTGATAAAACTCTACTTGCGATAGTGTATTCAAAATTAACTTTAAGAGATTTCCATGAACATAAAAGATTTACTTTGGTATCCACAGATGGCTCCAAAATTGACAACAAGGTTGAAGTGTTTTTTTATTGCTCCACCTTAACTAAAAGTTTCAGGCTAAGCGACGTGTGTTCAGTTTTCACTGCAGAGTTATTCGCCATCCGTGAAGCTCTTAAATACATTCTACGCTGTCGTTGTGGAGAAAAACCTTTTTTTTTCAATAGTTAAAGTTCACTTCAAGCTATAGAACTCATGTATTCAAGTCATCATTTTTGGGACAAGACATCCAATTCTATTTAGAAAAACTTTCCTCTAAGGGTTATATAATAGAGTTTTTGCTGGATACCTGGACACTGGGCATAGAGGGAAATGAACACCTGATAGGGCTGCTAAGGAAGCTTCCCAGGGTCGCGACGTTGATTTCAATCTAGTTCCCCTTCCAGATGTCAAGATGGATTCAAGCAATGATTGTTGGATTTGCGACAAGCATCTTGGGATGTGTTGCAAAATAACAAATTGCGTAGTTTTGGGTCCCACATTGACTAACAAAATTTCGTCCACCTACGTCTCGACTCTCACGTAGAGAAGAGGTGGTATTGTCTAGACTTCGTATAGGGCACACACGCCTAACACACGGATATCCTTTAACCAGAGAAAAGGTTATTCCCATATGTGAGCACATGTGGATGTTTCCTTTAACCGTACATCATATGCTATCAGAAAGTAACCAAATATGATGCCTTGCGCATGCAATTTGATCTCTCCCAATCATATGAAGAACTTCTATCATATGATAACGGCGACAAAATTTCCAAATTTCTCATCCAAAGTAATCTATTTAACAAACTTTAATTAACTTCATACACATTTCTTTCTTTTCTTTCTTTTCATTTAAATACATAACATTTTTATTTTGCTATTACTTTCTTCATCTTCAATTTATTTTGTTATTTATACACTTAGAAAACAAACTTATCATCAAACAGACCTGCATTGAACTCTTCTCATTTACTTTCATTCACAGGCGACGCAATATGACCTAACCGGTTGAAGCTCCCTAGTTTCTCACGTCGTCGTCGGCTTTCCCAACCTGTCAACCCTTCTCCGACTGGGCCCGGGGTAGAATTAGCCTAGAGCATGGCTCTGCTAATCGTAAAAGGCGATTCAAGAGAAAAAGTCCACCTCGCAAACATCAGCTAGTAAGAGCGGAATATCTTACTCCCCGAAACTAGAGGCGAGCTCTGGCATGATCATCCTCGGAGACCTTGCCCCCTTCCCATGACGACCCCCCGCCGACGATGACAATGACACAACGAACGATGACAAAGACGATGACGACCGCGACGTGAGAAACCCCCCCCTCCCCCCCCCCCCTTAGGCTAGAGTGGTGCATTATTACCTAACGGTTGACGCGTCCTTAATCCAAATAAACCAAAAATACTTTCAATGCTGGGGTGCTGATAAGATCATCAGCTACATACATCAATGCTGGGGTGGGGGTGCTGATAAGATCATCAGCTACATACATCAATGCTGGGGGTGCTGATAAGATCATCAGCTACATACATCAATGCTGGGGGTGCTGATAAGATCATCAGCTACATACATCATTGCTGGGGGTGCTGATAAGATCATCAGCTACATACATCGAGGCAGCTTCCATCTGGTTCTGACACCCACGGGACTTTTCTCACCACTTCATGACCTAAACGGTTGTCGAGCCCTTTAAAACGAATAAAATAAACTTAATTAAATACAATGTAACTAAAATCAAACAAACAAACAACGTTTCATACGACTTCGCAATATTTCAGACAGCGCAATCGGACCAACCCGGTTGAAGCGCCCTAGTTTCCCAATCAGTCGTGATGAGCCTCTTCAACATCTCAAGACCCGGTATTTATAATTTCATGTGAAGGCCTAAATTACCTGCGCGGCTCCAAGAGATCTGAGATTCCACTAATCGTAAAAGGCGAGGATAAAACAAAGACCATCTATCAAACATTAGCAGGTAGGAATAGGGGAGTACTCCTTAAAACTATAATATGCGAGCGCTGGCAATAGTTGTCGGGGACACCTCCCCCCACCCTTTACGACCGCCCAGTCGACGACGACCATGACAACGCTGCTGAGGAAGATTCCCAGCGTCGCGACCTTGATTTCAATCTAGTTCCCGTTCCAGATGTCAAGAGTGGATTCAAGTAACGATTGTTAGATTTGCGACAAGCATCTTGGGATGTGGTGCAAAATAACAAATTGTGTAATGTGATGCCTACACTGACTGACAATTAAAATTCGTCCACCTACGTCTCGACCCTCAGTACCCCGTCTGTGCCCGGGGTAGAATAAGCCCATAGAGCATGGCTCTGCTAATCGTATAAAAGGCGATTCAAGAGAAAAAGTCCACCTCGCAAACATCAGCTTGTAGGAAGGGTATTATTTTACTTCTCCAAAACAAGAGGCGAGCTCTGGCAATCGTCGTCGGGGAACTTGCCCCCTTCCCTTGACGACCCCTTGACGACAATGACACCACGAACGATGACAAAGACAATGACGACCGCGACGTGAGAACCCCCTTTCTCCCCTTACCCGTGGCTGGTTCTGACCAATATGGGCCCATCCTCCCCTCCCCCCCCCCCCCCCCCCCTAGGTAAGAGTGGTGCATTATGACCTAACGGTTGACGCGTCCTTTATCCAAATAAACCAAAAAAAAAAAAACGTAGAGAAGAGGTGGTATTGTCTAGAATTCGAAAATGGCCACACACGTCTAACTCGCGGATATCTCTTAACCAGAGAAAAGGTTTCCCAGATGTGACACATGTGATGTACCTTTAACCGTACATCATAATATAGCAGAATGTACCAACCATGATGCCTTGCGCACGCAATTTAGTCTCTCCCAATCATATGAAGTACTTCGATCATATGATAACCGCGACAAACTTTCTACATTTCTCATCCAAAGTAATCTATTCAACAACATTTAATTCATATCATACACATTGCTTTATCTATTTATTTCCATTCACATAAATTACTTTTGTTTTGCTATTACTATCATCATTATTTTATCTTCTCATAATACACTTAGAAAACATGTAATCATCAGACACACCATTAGTGTAACTCATCTCATCAACTTTCAATATTAAAGGCGGCGCAATATGACCTAACCGGTTGAAGCGCCCTAGTTTCTCACGTCGTCGTAGCGCGTTGGAAACAGAGTTTTCTATGGCTCTGCTAATCGTAAAAGGCGATTCAAGAGAAAAAGTCCACCTCGCAAACATCAGCTGGTAAGAGCGGAGTATCTTACTCCCCGAAACTAGAGGCGAGCTCTGGCAATCGTCGTCGGGGACCTTGCCCCCTTCCCTTGACGACCCCCCGGCGACGATGACAATGACACAACGAACGGTGACAAAGACGATGACGACCGCGACGTGAGAAACCCCCCTTCCTCCCCTTACCCGTGGCTGGTTCTGACCAGCATGGGCCCCTCCCCCCCCCCCCCCCTAGGCTAGAGTGGTGCATTATGACCTAACGGTTGACGCGTCCTTAATCCAAATAAACCAAACCATTGAAGGCGGAGAGGTGTAGACAATTTTCCCATGACTTATCACGAGTGTTGGTTGACGTAGTCTCTCTTCTTCTTGGGGTTTACGTGCGAAGGAAGCATTCGAGCTGCAACCGCTTCAACTCAGCTATGAAGGGGATCCTGTATAGTGTTCGCCCCGTGCCCACAAGTCAGCCCCTTCAGCCTCAAGGGTAATCACAACTTCTGTTTGCCCTTGGCGCCCACAATGTGTAGGGTAGTATACAATCAAAAAACTGAGGTCATTTGGCTCCCACCATTACCACGTAGCTGGCTGGGTTGAACCAAGGTAACTGTACACAAATACAGGATAATGTTATTATTTGAAATATAAAGGTAAAGTTTTTCAAGATTCGCAAATAATCAATTCGAAAATTATATTTTAAAACAGTCTCAATATTAATTAAAATGCACAAATCGTTTTTCCCTTCAATGAACCATAGCTTAGCCACGATACAATCAATAATAATAATAAAAACATTATCCCTACCACATGTACGAAATCGGATTCTGCAAAAGTACATAATATATCTTGGACCCAAAATCGACAACACAATCAAGCCCCCACCGAATTGGTCCAGAGCATTACTCTGCTGATCGTAAAAGGCGATTCAAAAGAAAAAGTACACCTCGCAAACATCAGCTAGTAAGAGGAGAGTATATAACTCCCCAAAACTAGAGGCGAGCTCTGGCAATCGTCGTCAGGACACCTCCTCTTCCCTTGACGACCTCCCCTACCCGTGGCTGGTTCTGACCGGCATGGGCCCCTCCTCCCCATATCCCCTATTGGCAGTGGTGCACTATGACTTAACGGTTGACGCGTCCTTAAACCAAATAAACAAAGTTTGGACCCAAAATCTACAACACAATCCCGGTAGAAAAGTGTTCTTATATTCTCGCATCAAAAAAGCTCTTTATACATGGCTATTAAATGCATTCGAAAATTTGATTGAAGACTAAAATTAATAGAAATCAAAATTATAAACAAAAATACAAATTATGAGTCAGATTCTTTTGTTTGCCCTTCTTCGTTTAATTTATAATTGGATGAGCGAAGCGAAGACTTCAATTTCACCGACCCCCCAAAAAATTTAGCTCGGGTGTTTTTTTGTTTTTTTTTTTTTGTTTTTTGTTTTTTTGTTTGTTTTTCTGTCTGTTTGTTCGCTCTCTACCGGGCAAACGGCATATGCGATCTGGATGAAAATTTGACAGGACCTTTGAAATCTCTGAACTTAGACTTGCCACGTTTTTGGGTACAATCGAAGAAATATTTCTCATGAATATCGTACTTTTACGATTTTTTTTCGATTTTTGGGCGATATTTTCGTGCCATTTGGGCCAATTCTGACCAAACGGTGAAGCTAAAACGTTCATATTATACATGGACATTAAGGTTATGGTGATTTAGTACATTTTGAAAGAAAAAATTGAAAAAGTTAGCCAGAATCTATAGAAATAAAGCTTTTAATATAAGATTTTTGGTTTTTTGTACGATATTTTCGTGCCATTTGGGCCAATTCTGACCAAACGGGTGGGGCTTCAACGTTCATATTATACATGGACATTAAGGTTATGGTGATGTAGTACCTTTTGAAAGAAAAAGTTGAAAAAGTTAGCCAGAATCCATAGAAATAAAGCTTTTAATATAAGTTTTTACGGTAAATAATACCAATTGACAAGAAACAAAAGAAACTTGACAACATTCACCTACAATGCGAAGGCAGCAAAACAAAGCACTTGCAAAAGTAAAGATATCCCAAGCAAACTTAAAACTTTAAAAAGCTCATCCATCAACGCGGCGGGACTTTAGCGTTTTCCTAGTTCATAAAACAACATGTTTATTCTTTCGTATGTATGTTAAATGTCTGTCTGTCCAGTCCCATACGGCCGAACGGCCAAATAGACTGAGCTGAAATTTTAAACAGACATCCGTGACCAGGTAACTGAGAACTGCTAACAAAATGAGCACAATCTGTGGCGATTTAAACCTGCAAGAAATAAAAAACTGAAAAATACGTTGAAATGTATAAGAATTATTTTAACGACAATGGTTTTCATTTTGAAAAAATATTTTTTGTTTGTTATTTACCTGGCTGTGAAATGCCGTGTCCAAGGTTAATCGAATGTTTGTAACATGTACATCGCAGGCACGTCAATCCAGTCTCGACCGGCCGATGCATCATGATGTGTCTAACCTTTGGCGGGAAGAAACAACAACATGACCTGGGCTCTCTCCCTCTCTGTTCTCTGACGAACAACCGATGACGCCGCGCGGGCCATATCTTTGAGGTCCACGTATTCCCTTCGTCTCATCATCAGTGAACTTTGCCGCCAAGAATACGTCATTATGACCTAATATCTAAACTTAGCATGAACGTCATTTGTTTTGTTATCTCAAAGACTGGATATAAAAGCCGACTGGCTGTCGGTATGGTTACTCACTCACCCACCCCGGACGATAGGATAAGGTCGACGATCACAGCACAATTTGGGGCACAGGAGCTCGCAGCGCAGCTTGGCTGACCGTGTTGGAGTAGCATATTGTTTGATCTTTGAGAATTGCACTCATCGTTACTTTGGGCATTAAGCATCTTACCTGCATATTAGGACTCTCAAGTTAACTACCGGTGTGTGCATTGTCGAGCTTATCCAGGGTGAGTGTGACATCCAGTGTTTCTTCTTTGAATTGTAAATCTTTTGAGGCATTGTTGCCGACATATATTATTATTATTGTGAAGCATCTCTTGTGCGACTCATTTTGCCAGAGTGGCTCTTCAAGATATTCAGACATTGCTGTTACTATTTCACACTGTTCACGTAATTGCTCTTGCATCGTAACCTACTCACATTACTAAATTAAACTACTCAATTACCACTTACTCAAGCTTTCTTTTTCATACAATCCTGGGACTCTTTCTTGTTCAGTCCCCTGCACCACCACTATAGAACAAGATGGCGCCCTCACTACTTCGGTAGCATTAAGAAAAACATAACTTTCATTTCCTTCTCCGTTAATTTCAAGTGAGCCAACCCGACCCATGACCCAACCCGACTGCTGCTGGCCAGGGCCATTGTGAAAGCCAATTATTGTCACAAAAAGTGGCGCCCAACGTCGGGCATTGTTTCACACCTGAGAGATTGGTGACTGGGGAAGGCTCAAGATTTAATAAACAAATCAGAACATTTAAACTATCGTCATTAATCGTGTTGTATAAGTACTCTATATAAACAGTGTTATTTCAAGTATCCAGGTATGAAGCCTAGTCGTCTCACGAAGGACGAGCTGGAATATGAGCTCAGAATCCGAGGGACGCAAGCGAACCAGCCAGTGGCGGGGCTACGAAAGATCCTGGGAACTCTCCTGCGCGCTGAAAGAGAAGCACCGGGAACAACAGGACCTGATGGCCAGCCGATCGTCGCCAATCCCACTACCGAGGTGACAATTTGTCAGGAAAAATGGAAGCAGGTAAAAACTCTAGTCTTATCTAAGGAAAACACAAACAAAGAGCTTAAAGAAAAGGTGGGTTCGAGACTCATACATCTAGAGAAGAGATTAGGAAGAATAGATGGAGAGGGAGACATGGATGCAGTTATCAAGTCACTTATTGGTGAGATCCAGAAAGTGTTAGAACGACTAGAGTCAAGTGGTAGTGAGGAGAGCGAACACTCAAGTACAGATTCAGACAAGGGCAGTGATGATACAACAATTAATACCAGAGCTAATAGGAAGAGAGATAAGAAGGCTTGCAAGCATGAAAGAGCAACGCAAATAGTATCTAGAGGAGACAAAATACCTGTAGTAAAGTGGAACTTAGTATTTTCGGGGGACTCACAAGAGGGGAGTGTGGGATCATTTCTTGAAAGAGTTGAAGAGTTGAGGATTGCTAGACACATTACCGAAGAAGAGCTATGGTCTTCTGCTATTGACCTTCTTACAGGTACAGCGCTGATCTGGTTTCGATCAATTAGAAGAAGGATAAGTTCCTGGAAGGAGTTAGAAGCGGAACTTCGCCTGGAATTTCAACCTGCTAACTACCAAACATGCTTAATGAATGAAATTCGATCACGCACACAAGGTGAAGGGGAGAGGATCAGCTTGTATCTTGCCATTATGGATAATTTAATGTCTAGACTAAACAGGCCTATTACAGAGGAAGAAAAATTGGAAATAATTATGAATAATCTCCTTCCTTATTATTTAGAAAAGTTGTCTTTGATGGAAATTAACTCGGTGGAGCAACTGCTGAAGCTTGGAAGAAAATTGGAGGCGGGAAAGACCATGGCTAGCCAATATAAACCTCCACCTAGCCTAAGCAAAGCCTGGGAGCCAGACCTAGCATATTCTGGTGTCAAGGCTAGTAGACCTGTGCACATTGAAGAGACGAGGGAACATTCATACAACCCTGGTCAAACAGGAAAAAACTGCTGGAACTGTGGTCAGTTGGGCATCTTTTTCGCACCTGTATGTTAAAACGTGTTACTTTCTGTTACAAGTGTGGGGAGAGAGAGAAGACCGTAGGAACCTGCCCACGATGCTCAAAAAACGGGCGAAGAGGACCAGAATAAGAAGTCATCTGGATCCACAGGCGCAACAAAGGACTTCAACACCTGAGATCGTACCGGACAACAATTAGCAGATCAGAGACAAGAGACGAGAGAAGGTACAGCAGCAGCCGCTACATCAGGAGGGTCACGGCAATAAGACGGACGTGAGTGCATCTGCAATTTATCATTTTGAGGCAGTAGGGAATGACAAAAGGCCCTTCATAAGAATAGACGTACTGGGAGTGAACTTAATTGGTTTGTTAGACTCAGGAGCCTCTAGAACATTACTAGGTGGTCCCGGCATAGAGAAACTCAGATCTTTAGGTTTGGAAACATTTGAAACTGCGACCAGACATATTATTACCGCCGATGGAACCAGACACACGGTCAATCAGGAAATTATGCTGCCCATGAAGTTAAGGGAGCGGCTTATTGTTTTACCAGTCCTCTTAGTGCCCATAATCGAACAGCAACTAGTGCTAGGGGTTGACTTCTGGAATTTAAGTAAGATTACGCCCAGTTTGTCACAGGGAACTTTTGAGATCTTGAGCTTGCAAGACGGACTCGAGGAGGAGAAGATAGTATCAAGGGAACACTTGTCCAGTGAACAGAATAATCAATTAAGAAAACTCTTAGGTGAAAGCAAAGAAACATTACTGGCTGCAAACAGGATGACAAATTTGATTACCCACAAGATTGATACAGGAGATGAGGAGCCCATAAAGCAACGTTACAGACCCCTGTCTCCATACCTGCAAAATGTACTGCATAAGGAGCTTGATGAGATGATTGGTGCACACGAGAATTAAAAAATAAAGGTCAGCATTTTCGATGGATACACCAGAGGTGTAACAAGCCCCTAACGATGCAGACTTGCATACCTATTATAACATCTTGAAAAGAGGACATGCGAAAGAGCTTAGAAATGCCAAGCGTCTTTACAATGACGCCACTGTAGACAAAGCTCAAAATAAATCCAAAGCTGCTTGGAGCATTATACAAAATCAAACTAAGGCTAAGCCTCTTCAGGACAACCTTGCCCTCAATATTAACGGATCCTTAACATCTAATGCATCATTAGTTGCAAACTATCTAAATAATTATTTTATTGATGCCGGGTTAATGAGCCGTCCTCAACATAAACCTCACAACTCCCCACTATCAACTTCTTATAGGCCTCCTCAAGTGCAACAATCAATATTTCTTCATCCAACTTCTCCTAATGAGATTGCAGGCATCATAAAAAATCTTGGAAACAAAAGATCAGCTGGGATAGACGGTGTCCCCACTTTCATTATAACCAAATGTTATCGCTTAATTGCCCACCCTCTCTCACTCATCATCAACACATCCTTCACATCTGGTATCTTTCCCGATAAGATAAAACAAGCCAAAGTGATCCCTCTCTATAAACAGAAGGGAGAGAAAAGTGACCCAAATAGCTACAGACCAATCTCATTAATTTCTACGTTTGCAAAAATTTTTGAAAGAACATTTCACAACAGATTAATGTCATTTATTGATAAGCACAAGATTCTCCCTGCCAATCAACATGGCTATCAAAAAGGCAATCCACTATCACTGCAATGTTCGAATTTCTTGCAAATGTTTATTCAGCACTAGATCGCGGTGACTCTGCGATAGGCGTGTTTTACGACTTAAGCAAAGCTTTTGACACCATTGATCATAATATTCTACTCGGTAGACTCCACTCAGTTGGCATTAGAGGCATTGCTTATGACGGGGGTAAAATCCTATCTGTCTAACAGAGTAAAGTAGTAAAAAGTTAAGGATATTGTCAACAACACTCATACCAATGTCAAGTCCCTTCCACGATACCTTCTTAGCGGTGTCCCGCAGGGCACTATTCTGGGTCCAGCTTTTTTTTCTTCTCTATGTAAGTGGCATCCCGGTAATCTTTGATTTCGGCTCGTTAACACAGTATGTGGACGATTCCAGCCAACTCTTTACAGCACCTTCCCCCTTAGTTAACAATCTTATCATAATGGCCAACAAGGGGGTAGATAACATGTCCAACTACTGTACCACAAATTTTTTAGCTCTTCAAACCTCCAAATCATTTGTCTTAAACTTTCATTCTCCACACTCTCCAGTAAACTAAAAGCCCTCTAATACGTCTAAACTCAAAAAGCATTGCTTGCTCCGAGTTAGTTGAATCTTAGGTCTAGCCATCACAGCAAACTCTGGATTGGTCTCCCGATTGAAAAAGTTTTGTCTAAATTGAGAAGTCGTTGCTTCATGCTTAAAAAGCGAAACAAATTGTAAATTCGCAAACTTTGCTAGCTGTATATTACGCTCATATCCACTCGCATATAGCATACGGACTAATGTTCTGGGGCGCCTCATCGCAAGCAATCCGTGTCTTTCGCTTTCAAAAGCGAGCCATCAAAAATCATGGTTGGAGCCAATAGGAGAAAATCCTGTAAAGAATTATTTAGAAATCTAAAAATACTGACTTTCCATGTATCCTTATTCAAATCTGTGTAATCTTTGTTCACAATAATCCTGAATGGTTTCCCCGCAATTCACAAATTCATCACCATGGCACACGCTCGCAAATCAACATTCATATCGACTCTTTCAGCACATCCAAGTTTACAAAGGACCATTGGCTCTATGCTCAGCCCTCTATAAAAAATTACCAGCGGGACATCAAACTCATAAATACAAGCAGGCACATAATTTTTAAGGCTAGAGTAAAATCATTTCTGCTTGACAAGTGTTTTTATTCTATTGATGAATTTGTAAATCAGAATGACCGACAAAACTAAACAAATAACAGTCTTTTATTATGTCAGCACCCTGCACTATCCCTTGGGTATGTTAATATGCTTGTCAGTATAATGTTTTGTAACTTAAACTTATATTGTTGTATTGTTCCCTTTATTGCATGTTAAAATTCACTTTTTTACAATTATTGGTAAAGCCCCCTATGAGCCTGGCGGCTCGCTATAGGGGGCTTTCAGCAATGGATTACCCTTCCCCTTTTTATGTTATTAACTTTTGTTCTAGACTGAATATAATTTTTATAGTATTTTAAGTATGCTCTACCTAGAATAGATATCTAAGTATATAAAGTATATCTGTGTATTAGAATATCTATATTTCACACTCTCTTCGGAGCAGTGCATATCTGTACCATGTACACAAATCAAAATGAAATAAAGAATTTTTATAGCCATTGACATAGTAGACCCATCTAATAGTTCTTGGAACTCTCCAGCGCTACGGTGAGAAAGGACAACGGTCAGTACAGTTTTTGCTTTGATGGTAGGAAAACTAAATTCAGTGTAAAGAGAGACGCCTATCCTCTGCCTTACATCTCATCCATCTTGGACCGCCCGGAAAAGCCAAGTTCTTATCAGTACGATTTGAAGTCTGCCTTCGGGCAAATACCTTTAGCAGAGGAACCCAAGGAGAAACCGCTTTTACAATACCGGGTCGGGGTCTCTTTCACTTAAAAGTTATGCCATATGGTTTGCACAATTCTAGCCAGACATTTCAACGCCTCATGGACAAATTATTGGGACCAGAGTTGCAGCCTGGCACCCTTTGTCTACTTGGACGATATTCTTGTCGCCTCAGAATCGTTCAAAGAGCATTTAGAGCATCTGAGGATTGTGTTCTCAAGAATCCGTGATGCTAACCCCCTGTTTAATTTTGAGAAATGTCAATTTTTGCTTGCCCTCCTTGAACTACCTGGGGTATGTTATTGATGACAAAGGCCTTAGAGTCAGTCCAGAGAAGGCGAGGGATGGGGCTGAATATACCAAGGCCGCGACTGTAAGGCAAGTGAGAAGTTTTGTTGGCCTAGCCTCCTGGTATCGCAGTTTTTTATAGAAAACTTTCGAGCATAATAATTCCACTTACTGCTCGACTAGGAAGAATTTGTAGATGGAAGTGGAAGAGTGAGGCCGATGAAAGGTTTAATTTACTAAAACAAAATTTAATAGAAGCGCCAGTGCTCACTAATCCAGATTTCTCCAAGAAGTTTACTATACAATGTGATGATTCTAACGTTGGACTCGACGCAGTGCTTACTCAAAAGAGTGATGCAGGAGAGCAAGTACTTGCATATGCGAGCCAAATGTTGTCCAAGTCACAGCGAAATTACTGGGTCACGCAGAGAGAATGTCTGGCAGGATTTTTGCTATCGAAAAATTTAGAGGTTATATTGAAGGAACGCACTTAAAGGGTTTATAACTGACCATTACTCACTCTTGGGGTTTGTTGAAGCTTAAGGAACCCACAGAATGAGTCCCGGTGGTGTCTGAAATTACAGGGTTATGATTTCGAAGTCCTGCACAGAAAAGGAAAGGATCACCTTAGTGCGGGATGCACTCTCCCGCTCTGTGCCAATAGATTTGGTGACAGTAGCCGAACAGCCCTCCGGTCACAGATAAATGGTACACTAAATTGTTAGGAATATTGAGGGGAAGCCACAGTCATATCCGAAAATTTAGAGTGCAGGAACAGCAAAATTTATAAGTTTAAAAGAGGATAAGTAAAGCTACCAGATGACCAAGACGTTTGGAAGCGAGTGATTCCCAAAGAATTGAGGGAGCAGGTGTGCCGAGAGAATCATGACGAGGTTGCAGCGGGGCATAGAGGAATGTTTAAGACGTTTTAGGGGGATAGCTCTTTAAATTTTTCTGGCCGAAAATGCGGCAGGATTTTCAGCTATGTGGGGAAATGCTGAGTATGCCTCGAGCACAAGGCAATACAGCGGCCCAAGGGGAGGCTTGATGCAGTCACACATGGTGTCCGATCCGTGAAGGTGATTAGTGTCGATCTGATTGGACCTCTGCCTAGGACCTCTCAGGGTAATACCTGTATCTTAGTGTTTAGGGACTTGTTTAACCAAATGGCCTTGCCCATTCCCATTGAGGCAGGCCACGACGGAACCCATCATCAGGAGACTGATAGAAGACATAATATTCATTTATGGGGCTCCCTCTACACTCATCTGTGATAACGGCAGCCAGTTCATCAGTAAGAAGTTTAAACAAGCTTGTAAAAATCATGACATAAGCATTAAGTACACCCCTTTTTATCACGCCCCGAGTAATCCCAAGAGAGAAGTAAAAGGATATTGAAAACGTTATCTCATGTTATGTAAAGGACAATCATCGTAGGTGGGACCGTCTGCTTTCCTCAAGTAAATATGTTTTAAGGACGAGCCAGCACGAGTCCACGGGATATACGCTGCCTACCTCAATTATGGGCAGGAGATCCAGCTGTCGGGAAGAGCCAGAAAAGGTACCTAACAACGAGCCCAAGCAGCAACCCAGGATATAGAGGACAAATGGAATGGAATAAAGAACCTACGTGAGCTTGTTCAACTCAACGTTGACAAATCTAGAGTTAGACAAAAGCAATATTATGATCTTCGTAGAAGAGATGTAAATTTCTGCGTAGGTCAGCAGGTCTACCGGAGGGAAATTATGTGCTGTCTGATGCATCGAAAGGGGTTTATTGCCAAGCTGGCGCCAAAGTTGCGGTCCATTTTCTATTTCTAGAAAAACTCTCCACTGTTGTAATAGAACTCCAGATGAGGATGGAAATCCCGCAGGAAGATGGCACGTCCAAGATTTGAAGGAACTGAAGGACTTACCATGATAAAATAAACTGTTGTTTCTTTCTCTGTTTAAGGAGGAAAGGGGAGTGTGTAACATGTACATCGCAGGCACGTCCATCCAGTCTCGACCGGCCGATGCATCATGATGTGTCTAACCTTTGGCGGGAAGAAACAACAACATGACCTGGGGTCTCTCCCTCTCTGTTCTCTGATGAACAACCGATGACGCCGCGCGGGCCATATCTTTGAGGTCCACGTATTCCCTTCGTCTCATCATCAGTGAATTTTGCCGCCAAGAATACGTCATTATGACCTAATATCTAAACTTAGCATGAACGTCATTTGTTTTGGTTGTCTCAAAGACTGGATATAAAAGCCGACTGGCTGTCGGTATGGTTACTCACTCACCCACCCCCGGGCGATAGGATAAGGTCGACGATCACAGCACAATTTGGGGCACAGGAGCTCGCAGCGCAGCTTGGCTGACCGTGTTGGAGTAGCATATTGTTTGATCTTTGGGAAAATTTCACTCATCGTTACTTTGGGCATTAAGCATCTTACCTGCATAATTAGGACTCTCAAGTTAACTACCGGGGGTGTGCATTGTCGAGCTTATCCAGGGTGAGTGTGACATCCAGTGTTTCTTCTTTGAATGTAAATCTTTTGAGGCATTTTTGCCGACATATATTATTATTAATGTGAAGCATCTCTTGTGGGGACTCATTTTGCCAGAGTGGCTCTTCAAGATATTCAGACATTGCTGTTACTATTTCACACTGATCACGTATTGCTCTTGCATCGTAACCTACTCACATTACTAAATTAAACTACTCAATTTCCACTTACTCAAGCTTTCTTTTTCATACAATCCTGGGACTCTTTCTTGTTCAGTCCCCTGCACCACCCCTATAGAACAAGATGGCGCCCCCCACTACTTCGGTACATTTAAAAAAAACATAACTTTCATTTCCTTCTCCGTTAATTTCAGTGAGCCAACCCGACCAATGACCCAACCCGACTGCTGCTGGCCAGGGCCATTGTGAAAGCCAATTATTGTCACATGTTGGACGTCAAGGTACCCCAAATTCGCTCGTAGATTGAGTAAACCTTGCAATATTTTCACGTATTTCGTACTTGCTATGTTTCCGTAGTATTGTCACAGATGATGGACTACACTGCGTTATATACATTTCAAAAACATGTTAAATAATTTAAAAAATACAAACCAGAAATTACAAAATCTTTCCCGACTATTGAAAACCCCCGTCTCCCACATTTCGACTATAAGGAAAGCTTTAGCCAACTCGACTAGGGAAACGCCAAAGTCGTTGTTAGACGAGTGAGAGAGTCATGTGTTGAGTACACGGGAACATTTGCATTTAAGTTTGATTATAATATTCGTATTTAAAAAATAGGGTATTTAAGTTTAGGTCATAGTTTTGGCCATAATGCTCCACTGTAGCCTATGATAGGCTAGGGAGGCCTAAGGTAGGGGGAAGAAAAGGAATGTTAAAAAGTCGTTGTAAGACGTGTGAGAGAGTCATGTGTGTAGTACCGGGGAACATTCGCATAAAAATTTGATTATAATATTTGTTTAAAAAATAGGGTATTTAAGTTTTGGTCATAGTTTAGGCCATAATGCTCCACTGTAGCCTATGATAGGCTAGGGAGGCCTAAGGTAGGGGGAAGAAAAGGAATGTTACCGGGTACTCAACACATGGCTCTCGCACTCGTCTAACAACGACTTTGGCGTTTCCCTAGTCTATCTCTTACAAAGTCAAAAGTTATGATCTTGTAAGCTTTCTTAGCTTAAATATACACATACTGTAGCTAAATTAAGAAAGAAAATACAATTTTAGATAATATAAATAGTTGGACAGTATAACTAGTAGAAGTAGTTTAGTTTTAGATTTCGTAATAATTTAAGATTGTAATTCATATTTGTTATTAGTTATATTGTGCTCAAAGATGAATGACTGAAGGCAAGCACAAGTACCCTGTATTTATGTGGCTTCCTGAACGTTTCAGGCTAAGCGACGTGTGTTCAGTTTTCACTGCAGAGTTATTCGCCATCCGTGATTCTACGCTGTCGTTGTGGAGAATACCTTTTGTGTTCAGATAGTTTAAGTTCACTTCAAGCTATAGAACTCATGTATTCAAGTCATCATTTGGTACAAGACATCCAATTCTATTTAGAAAAACTAACCTCTAAGGGTTATATAATAGAGTTTTGCTGGATACCTGGACACGTGGGCATAGAGGGAAATGAACACGCTGATAGGGCTGCTAAGGAAGCTTCCCAGCGTCGCGACGTTGATTTCAATCTAGTTCCCGTTCCAGATGTCAAGAGTGGATTCAAGCAAAGATTGTTGGATTTGCGACAAGCATCTTGGGATGTGTTGCAAAATAACAAATTGCGTAGTGTGATGCCCACATTGACTAACAAAATTCGTCCACCTACGTCTCGACTCTCACGTAGAGAAGAGGTGGTATTGTCTAGACTTCGTATAGGGCACACACGCCTAGCACACGGATATCTCTTAACCAGAGAAAAGGTTATTCCCATATGTGACACATGTGATGTACCTTTAACCGTACATCATATGCTAGCAGAATGTACCAAATATGATGCCTTGCGCATGCAATTTGATCTCTCCCAATCATATGAAGAACTTCTATCATATGATAACGGCGACAAACTTTCCACATTTCTCATCCAAAGTAATCTATTTAACAAACTTTAATTAACTTCATACACATTTCTTTCTTTTCTTTATTTTCATTTACATACATAACTTTTATTTTGCTATTACTTTCTTCATCTTCAATTTATTTTGTTATTTATACACTTAGAAAACAATCTAATAATTGGCCCAGAGCATGGCTCTGCTAATCGTAAAAGGCGATTCAAGAGAAAAAGTCCACCTCGCAAACATCAGCTAGTAAGAGCGGAGAATCTTACTCCCCAAACTAGAGGCGAGCTCTGGCAATCGTCGTCGGGGACCTTGCCCCCTTCCCTTGACGACCCCCCGGCGACGATGACAATGACACAACGAACGATGACAAAGACGATGACGACCGCGACGTGAGAAACCCCCCTTCCTCCCCTTACCCGTGGCTGGTTCTGACCAGCATGCCCCCCCCCCCCTTAGGCTAGAGTGGTGCATTATGACCTAACGGTTGACGCGTCCTTAATCCAAATAAACAAAAAACTTAGAAAAAAATCTAATCATCAAACAAACCTGCATTAACTCTTCTAATTTACTTTCATTCACAGGCGGCGCAATATGACCTAACCGGTTGAAGCGCCCTAGTTTCTCACGTCGTCGTCAGTTATTCAATCAGGAAATGGTATCTTTGTTTTGTACTGTACTCGAGCCTGAATAAATTAAAATTGAAATTGAAAAAAAATTGAAGCCAGTTTACAAGGAAGTTATATATTCCAGTAAATGATCCAGTTTCTTGCTATAGCTGACCTCTTGATTGGTTGATACGTTATCTACTCGGGCAGTGGCCAACAGCGACACAATATTTTCGTGATCTGTAAAGAAAAAATAAGTTAATGTTTGTATAATAATTATTTATTTAAGCAGAGTACACAGTAAGTATTACATTTTTGATTTCTTATATTTTATTGTAATAGTAATACTTGTACCTTCTGATAGGGGCTAGGCCTATTTTTTATGGGAGTTGTACACCCTCCACCAGAATTTGATCAAGAATTGGGTATGGTAGATAAACTTAACTCCTTTCTTTACTGTTGGACCGTTTACTTCTTTAGCAAGAATATGGTAGTATAATAATTTTATTGAGATTTAGGAAAACTCTCTGAATAGTCCAACCAGGTTGTCGCGGACATGGTTGGCGCAGATGGAAGACACCAGAGTACGCAACCAAGTTAACCCAAATCACTCGCACCCAATCCAATCACTTATTTCCCATGAGTTAAACTCCCCCGTCTAGGCCCGGGGTAGAATTGGCCCAGAGCATGGCTCTGCTAATCGTAAAAGGCGATTCAAGAGAAAAGGTCCACCTCGCAAACGTAAGGTAGTAAGAGCGGAGTATCTTACACCCCCAAAACTAGAGGCGAGCTCTGGCAATCGTCGTCGGGGACCTTGCCCCCTTCCCTTGACGACCCCCCGGCGACGATGACAAAGACGATGACGACCGCGACGTGGGAAACCCCCTTCCTCCCCTTACCCGTGGCTGGTTCTGACCAGCATGGCCCCTCCTCACCTCCCACCCCCTAGGTTAGAGTGGTGCATTATGACCTAACGGTTGACGCGTCCTTAATCCAAATAAACCCAAAATATCCAAACCCATTACCTTGCCATTTTTTTTAAAAATCTATTGCTTTTCCTTTCTAATTCCTTCCCTTGCCTAATACCCTTAATAATCTTTTCCATACCTCGAATCTTCCCAGAGCATGGCTCTGATAATCGTAAAAGGCGATTCAAGAGAAAAACTTCACCTCGCAAACATCAGCTAGTAAGCGCAGAGTATACTACTCCCCGAAACTAGAGGAGAGTCCTGGCAAATATCGTCAGGAACACTTCCCCTTTCCCTTGACGACGTCCCCGACGACGATGACAATGGCACAACGAACGATGACAAAGACGATGACGACCGCGACGGAGAAACCCCCTTCCAAACCTTACCCGTGGCTGGTTCTGACCAGCATGGCCCCCCTCAACCATTGATATTAAACCCCTATAGTAGGCTAGATTAGCAGTCTCCTATACCTCCGCACAGGCGCGAGCGTAGCAAATTGAAGACTCAACCGGCCCATTTCAAGATGGCGATTTGGTGTTTTAATTTATGCTTTTTTAATGCAATAAAGTATTTTACTGGATTGTTTGATATGGTTTTAGCTTGTGCAGCATGGTATTAAACAAAAGAAACAATACGAAGTGATTGCATAAGGGAATTTAGTAATCATTTGGTGTTAAAGGCTAGTATGCTTACCTGTCAACCTGGCGGCAATCTTGAGAACTATTTGGCCACAAATCGCTCCCATTTGATTAACATGTAAACTGTCATTTTAAGATGGCTTCTAATTGTACCGGAAGTGGACCACCGACTGCTGGTCTAGCCAATTATATAGGATGTCTATGCCCTCAACATATCCCCTAGGCTAGAGAGGTGCATGCATTATGAGTGACCTAACGGTTGACGCGTCAAAATTCAAACCATCAAACACACCATTAACTCATCTCATCAAATTTCAATATCACAGGTGGCGCAATATGATCTAACCGGTTGAAGCGCCCTAGTTTCTCACGTTGACGTATCTCTGATGTCTTGGGGTCTACGTGCTAAAGAAGTAACATTCTAGCTGCAACCATTGTGGTCTTCGTATTGCTCTTGGTGCATTTCGAACAAGCCCGGTAGTCAGCTTGTATGCCGAGTCAGGTGTGTCCTCCTTGGCAGAACGGAGAAACCTCTTGATGGGTACGTATGTAATGAAAATTAAAGCTATGCCTAACCATCCAGCAAATCGGAATGTTTTTAACACGACATATGTCAGACACTTTGATAACAAACCCAAGGCATCTCTTCCAACGGGATTAAGATGTAAACTTTTGTTTAATCTTATAGAATTTCATCTGCCAAAAGTTTTTAATTTTGTATTTAGCAATAACCCGCCCTGGTTTACACCAGAGCCGATTATTATATTTGACCTTTGTCGTTTTGATAAAAACTCTACTTGCGATAGTGTATTCAAAATTAACTTTAGAGAGATTTGCCATGAACATCAAAGGTTTACTTTGGTATTCACAGATGGCTCCAAAATTGACAACAAGGTTGGAAGTGCTTTTTATTGCTCCACCTTAACTGAACGTTTCAGGCTAAGCGACGTGTGTTCAGTTTTCACTGCAGAGTTATTCGCCATCCGTGAAGCTCTTAAATACATTCTACGCTGTCGTTGTGGAGAATACCTTTTGTGTTCAGATAGTTTAAGTTCACTTCAAGCTATAGAACTCATGTATTCAAGTCATCATTTGGTACAAGACATCCAATTCTATTTAGAAAAACTAACCTCTAAGGGTTATATAATAGAGTTTTGCTGGATACCTGGACACGTGGGCATAGAGGGAAATGAACACGCTGATAGGGCTGCTAAGGAAGCTTCCCAGCGTCGCGACGTTGATTTCAATCTAGTTCCCGTTCCAGATGTCAAGAGTGGATTCAAGCAAAGATTGTTGGATTTGCGACAAGCATCTTGGGATGTGTTGCAAAATAACAAATTGCGTAGTGTGATGCCCACATTGACTAACAAAATTCGTCCACCTACGTCTCGACTCTCACGTAGAGAAGAGGTGGTATTGTCTAGACTTCGTATAGGGCACACACGCCTAACACACGGATATCTCTTAACCAGAGAAAAGGTTATTCCCATATGTGACACATGTGATGTACCTTTAACCGTACATCATATGCTAGCAGAATGTACCAAATATGATGCCTTGCGCATGCAATTTGATCTCTCCCAATCATATGAAGAACTTCTATCATATGATAACGGCGACAAACTTTCCAAATTTCTCATCCAAAGTAATCTATTTAACAAACTTTAATTAACTTCATACACATTTCTTTCTTTTCTTTATTTTCATTTACATACATAACTTTTATTTGCTATTACTTTCATCTTCAATTTATTTTGTTATTTATACACTTAGAAAACAATCTAATCATCAAACATACCTGCATTAACTCTTCTAATTTACTTTCATTCACAGGCGGCGCAATATGACCTAACCGGTTGAAGCGCCCTAGTTTCTCACGTCGTCGTCGTTGCAACCGCTTCAACTCAGCTATGAAGGGGGAGTTAGGCAAAGTAAAGAATTGCACATTTATATAGATTAATTGTGGTTTATTGTATGAAAATGTTACAACGTTTTCTGCACGTCAAGTGTGCTCACAGAAACAGGAAGAGAGGGGATACAACGGAAATGGGAAGTTACAAACAAAGAATATACATCAAGGTGGCGGTGGAATATATACCGGCAAAATTCAAAAAGACATTAGGTTATAAAAACAAGAGTTAGATAAACCTCAGCCGTAAACTTTAGGACAGCCGGTGGTCTGTCGTACACAACATAATACTACCTGCGTTTATTGTTCTAGAGAACAATGTCCCATCTCTAGTTACCTTTGGTTTATATTTGGTTTGTGGTGAGATTTGCAGATCCACTATATCCACCCCCCCACCCCGTCATGTCCAATGTCCATTCCTCTTCACTCATTATTTCGTCTTTCACCCCCACCCAGGACCTAGCCAACTGCTAACCTAATTTTTATAAGATAGAACTTTCTCCACTGAGGAAGATCATATAGTCTAAAAACATTTTTCTAAAGTTTCTGCGATTGTTTTTGACAACTTCCCTAAATTTCAGACAGTTGGCTGAGCAAACAGGACTTTGCTTAAAAACACATGTCCTACGTCCTCTAATCCAAAAAGGCCTACGTGTTTACTCGATTGTAGGGATGCACACAATAATTGATATTATCAATCGATAATCAATAATGGATATAATTTCAATAACGATATCCAAAATTCATTATCGATTATCGAAATATCAAAAAATTGGTCAATAGTCGCACGAACCAAACTCTAAAGACGGAGATTATCTCACGTTGTGCCATGTGCATTGGCTGGGATTAGGGATGACATCTGGTACTCTTGTACCCGACTCCTACCCGACTCCTGTCGGAGTCGACTCCATTTTCAAGGAGTGTTTTTTTTTTTTTTTTTAAATGATAAATTGTATGAGATTGCACTTGTTGTCTCGTTAGTCGTTATCTTATCTCAAAACGTAAACATAACAAATCAGGGAGAGTGACAAGCAAGCTAGCGATACATAGCGGGTTGAGGGTGGGGGGGGGGAATAGCTGGACAGCGTTGTGCAACCCCACTGAAAATCAGTTATATAACTGAGTGGGTAGACTCATACAATTTATTTATTTATTATTTATTTAACTAGAAGTGGGCTAAAAAAAACTTTTGCATAAAAAAATTCAAAAAATAAAAATAAAAAAATTATTGCGGGTCGGGGAGTTGACTCCTACCCGGTTCCCAAGGCTCCGGAGTCGACTCCAATATTTACTACCCAATGTCATCACTAGCTGGGATGGTGTCAAACTCGAAATTTATGTTTGGAAATGAGGTATCAGTCGAAAACGGAAGCTTAACCCATGACATCGAAGACAGCGAGGCAGCAAACAGAACCCGATTGTATTGTTTTGACTTACACTTGCCACACTTGAGGTTCCACTTATAGGTCCGAACAGGCTTTATTGGTGATATCGATATTATCAATAATATCGGTTCGATTATGACATTACCATTCTGTTTGACAATCGATAATAATAAAAGTATTGATGTGCATCCCTACTCGATTGTAGGTTGCAATATTGTAATATGTGGGATTGTGAGAATGGGTAGAGAAATATTCTGAAATACTGCTTTAATTAAAAAGTTAAAATAAATATGAAGTTAATAAATAATAATAAGGTAAGTAAGCCCTCAACAACAAAACAACCTTGTAACCAAAGAAGTCCTAAAATGCTGCAAAAATATGACACAGTTGGTAAAGCTTGTGGCTTGTACAGTGGTATGTAATTTCATCACAAAATAAACCCTCGCTCATACCTGCGTTAGGTAATGACATTTTAAATCATGTTTAGATGGTCAGTTCAAAGGCACCAGAATTGTTGCAGTACTGTTCCAATCTATCCAGATCTACTAGGCCGCTTCACAAACGCTTTTTCCAGTCGGGTTGATGGATGAGCTTTTTTGGTTGAATATTTCTGTCCAATTTTTACTAAATTTTTTGTATGCGTAAGACCTAATTACTTTTCAAGTTCCATTGCAAAATAGTTTTTGTTAAATTTGAATAATTTTTATAAAGTAAAAGTAGTATTACCTAATTGCTATGGTAATACCGATTCATTTAACAACAAAATGTAACATATCTCGAGGCCCAAAGACTTGCTTTTTAACACATTGTTGGTGATTATTGTCAAGTTTGTATAGTTTTTGTTAAAAATACACCTGTAAAATGCTTATATTAAAACCTATATTTCTATGAATTCTGGCTAACATTTCCTTTCAAAAGCACTATAACCTTAATATCCATGTTAAATATGAACGTTGTAGTGATGTAGTGAACGTTTGGTCAAAATCGGCCCAAATATCACGAAATATTGCATTAAAAATGGAAAAACTCGTAAAAATACAATATTCACGAGAAATATTTCTTCGATTGTACCCAAAAACGTGGCCAGTGTAAGTACAGAGATTTCGAAGGTCCCTGAAAGTTTCATCAAGATCAAATATGCCGTTTGTCCGGTAGAGAGCTAACAAACAGTCAAAAAAACGAACAAATAAAACACCCCAGGTATTTTTCTTGGGGTAAGAGAAAATTGAAGTCTTTGCTTCGCTCATCCAACAATGCACCAACAATCCAGATGTTATGAAGTTAACAGTCTTGGTAGCTTAGGGGTAAAGCACTCGACTGGCAATCAGAAGACCAGGGTTCGATATCCGGCTGAGATGGATTTTTTAATTTCTGGATTGATTTTAATACAATTGGAATTTAATATCAGTGAACTCTTACACTCGAATATTTCGAGTTCGAATAATAGAACAAATTATCATTTTAGACTATCTGTATTAAATAAATTGACGCTTATTGAGATTTCAAATCTAATTCGAGATGCTAGTTGGAACTTTACGATTGACGTAACACCCTAAACACACTGCAATTAGTGTTAAGAAATACAGTTTCCTGCTAGTGCACATGATTTCTAAATTCAGGCTCTGTTCCTGCTTTCTGCATTGGTTGAACTACTTGTTCAAAAGGATTCGAATAGCTTTCGGAATTCGAATACAGGTAGTTTGGTTTTGAATTGAGTTTGAACTATGATATGTTCATTCAAATTTTAATTTTTGAGTACTTGCACACCTCTATTGCATAATAAATGCGTCACTCACTAACTAATTGTGTAGTGCGCCGGGTAGGGTTGTGCAAAGTGCAAACCCACTTTTTTACTTCAAACTTGAACTTTCATTGTTTAGAAAATAGAACTTCGAACTTTGCAAAAATTTTTTGAACCCAACTGAACTCGCACTCGAACCCAACTTAAAGGTATATCAAAACGTCAAATCTAAAATAGTGATAGGGCCTAAGTCTGGACCGGCACCTCCACCATCCATTTTTTTTGTTTTAAAATTTCTACCTGTAAACTAAGAACCATTTTTGATATGTCAAATAATATATGACAGCACACCACAACAAATTAGTAAAAAAATTTTTTTTTAAATCAAACGAAGAACTTTTTTTTCAAACTCAAATCGAACTTACAAAAAGTTTGAGTAAGAATTCGAATTTTGAACGTTCGCACATCCCTAGCGCCGGGCATTTCTTTTATGTGACACGACGCGCCTCCACGAATCCAATGATGGAGGAGCCGGGTAGGACCTTAGAAACTTAGCAAGATAATGTAGGTCGCGGTCGCACTCGCACCCCACTTTTATGCCTTGAAATTTTTAATTCGATGTCGATCTAGTCGTGAAAATACGATACTTCAAATTATTTCATATTACAATGAAACTTCTGTGCAACGATCATGGCTGCAACGATTTCCCGTCCCCAATGCCGATTACACTAAATCCCTTCCTTTTCCCATTAAAAGTTTAAACCAATGTTAAATTTTCCCACCAAACGTCTTTTAAAAGCGCCAAAAAATATTACTCCGCTGCAACGACTCTCGAAAAACAAAAAGAAAAACCAAACACTGACGTAAAATATTACGCACGCGTCTCCCGCCCGAGTGCATCGACCAAGCCGGCTGACTTGCTAGTCCAAGGCGCAGGCGTGGAGTCGAGAGAGGAGCGAGCCTGTCTTGAAAGCTCTCGGTCTACTACACTGATGCGTTGCGCCTTGCACGTGGTCTTGCATCATCACACAGAACTCGGGACCTGCGCAGAGACGTACTTACTTACCAGTATCGATCGCTACCAGCTGACGCGTGTATAGGCGCTACACCAATAAAATAGACCGCGTACTGTAAATCACAAAATTCTTTTTTTGTGTGCTCCTTGTTGGAACGATTTCCTCGCCTGCAAGATTTTTTTTACTCAGCCCCTTAAAAATTGTTGGGCTGAGGTTCCACTGTATAAATATACAGACATATTAGAGAATAAATAAAATAAATAAATAAATAATAAATAAATAAATAAATTGTATTTAGAGTCTACCCACTCAGTTATATAACTGATTTTCAGTGGGGGACTTTAAATCAAAGCGACCAAGCCAACCCTGTAGGCCCCGACGCAATCGACGAGTGAGCGATAACGAACCAAAGATCAATATTTTTAATAGGTAATATAGCAATTAGTGGTATGGACAGTGCGAACACCCGCGAATCAACGCCAGAATCAACAAGGCCGATTCAGAACAACTCTGAATTTACTATGTGCTTCGTCGTTGCTAGGACGGCTCCAAAGTCACCGTTTACAAACTCCTAAGACAAGAACTGATGGACAGAAGTTAAAAAACTACTGACTATAGCGGGAATCGAACCCTGGACCTTCTGCATTGGAAGCAGATACGCTAACAACAAGACCAACGAGCCACACAATTATTTAAGCACAATACCAAACAAACTCGGAAACTTTTGACTAACGATTTTGATTTGTTTATTGAAATTTACATGCCGGTAGTCATCTATGGCGATATTGATTTTGAGTTTTGACAGATTAAATTTATATTTAAGCCTAGCCAAGGAATAAGAATCATCTAGCATTTTAGCTCTGTGAAACACATTAACCACCAAATCTGTCCAAACATTTAATGTTTTTGTTTTTTTATACTATCTACATTAATTTTAATTAGGCCTACAAACTTGAAAAATTATTTTGCACTCTTCATTGTAGCATCAGAAAAATTTGGAAAATGTTTCCCCATGACCTAAAACGTACCTGAAAACTTTTAAAAAAGTGTTAATTCTAGATATGTTTACATTTAGACAAAGTCATCATTTTTAATTTTGGTGGTTGCAGAGTAAAAGCAATGTCTTGATATTCCGTGGCTATAGGAAGACAGATGATTGATTGTACATCAACAATAGGGCCTACCAGCTGTCACAATTAGCTGGTGTTTTATTTTTTAACTAAAAGTACAGTACTATTTAATTTAATTGATTTATCACCAAAAGGTTCAGTCTTGAGGAGGCTGATTAAATAGAAGGAAACTCGACTAGAGATAATTTAGATGGTGAGTACCGGGACCTCGTCCTTGCTGGGCGGCTCACTGTCTGCGATATTGCAAGTGGACGGAACCTCAACATCGCTCGAGAAGGACGTACACTCTTGAAGGTCGTCGGGCGCTTGAAAGTCGTTGGAAGCTTCAAGTTCATTGCACGCTGTAAGGTCGTCAGACACTTGCAGGTCATCGGACCCTTGAAGGTCGTCCTTGAACGCTTCAAGGTCATCCAATGATTGGAGGTCGTCAGAAGACTCGTGGTTCAAGTCCAGCAGAGACAAGTTCAACACTTTTGCCGCGCGATATTTGCGAATCCGCCTTTTCACTGCCATGATCACTAAAACATGCATTAATATTAGGCTCTACATAAATAAAATACAGAAAACTTGCATACAACAGACTTGCAATTTTTTACAAACACACTCTACTCTCATAAGGAATTCAGGACCACTCGCATAGTAAATCGATAAATTATTAATTTCCGTACACTTAAATTGCTAGGAATCATTGGGGATCGAATTTCTCATTGTGTCTAGTCAAAGTAAAATACGTAGCCTAATCATGAAAATATGGTTACAGTCTCATTCTTCTCTCATTCCTATCTCTTCTAGGATACTGTTCTTTTTTTAGGGTATTTGGGGCAAGGGGGGGGGAGTTTGAAGAACCCCATTAGGATTACCCCCCTTTGATACGAGTCATAGAAACAAAAACATATAGATATAGCCGATGGTATGGTGTTAAGTCAAATAAAGGGGTCGTCTTCCATTGAGGTAAATACTGCAGGGTTGCCGTTTTTACGCATTTTATCCGTTTTAACGGATTTTGAGGGTGCAAAACGGATCGACAAATTTTTATTCCAATTTATGGATTTAAAAAAAAAATAAAAATGCATTTTTTTCCCTTTCATGCCGTTTTTTACTAGGGGTGGTGTAAAAATCTATATTTCAATGCGAATCGATAAGGGGAAATATTTTCGATGAATAAATATCAAAATTTACACAAAAAATGCAAAATTTTGGAATTTTGGTGGAGGTGCCGGGTAGGGAGTCTAAATTAAATTAACCTGGCTCCGGGTCATAAAAACGCGATTGTGAGATCGTAATTTGAGCGAGCGAAGCAAGCGTCTCTACTTGACTCTTATGGCTCGAATGTCTGTTTTTGTTTGTTTTTTTTTCTGTTACTGCTTCGACAGGTCGCACCGTTTCTCTGATCGACCTGAAATTTTGCACACAATATGTACATACCACCTAGGCGGGTTGCTGTATAGTTTTGTGGCAAAATCGTTCAAAAAGTTAAAAAGTTACATTAAAGTTAATTGAAAGTTTTTTTTCAAACTTAACGGAGACAAAATCTGAGGTGGCCAAATCATTTAGAATGTCCGTCCGATCACGAATATGTTATTTTTATTTTGATCCGATAAGTATTTGTAGTCGGAAATTACATTATAACAAAGTCCCGTTACCATGGCAACGGCGCACGTGGTTTCAGGTCACTATGCACTGCCACCTAGAAGTAATCAAAACACTATCGAGGAAGCAGTGTATTATTTGTAACCAAAGAGTTTAACAAGGAAATGATGTCAAGGTCTTCTAGATGGCAGTGGATTTTATCCATTCTCTCCTATTTTCAAATTTTCAGCTAAATCGGTCAAGACCTTAAAGACTTATTGGTATGTAACATTATGGGAATGTCTTACTCGGGTCGTGTTGCACGTACCGGTGCTCGCTCAACAACGCGTCCAACTGAGCGTTTTCCTAGTTACAATTTATTTATGGTGATAACTTATCAACCCAATTTGGCCTCAAATCATTAAAAATATAGTAGGGGGGCAACAGGTAACTCGTGCATCTTTCGTGGAAGAGTTTTGCGGTAAGTTGTATTCTATTAGGTAATAAATACAAGTTTTTGCACTTTCTTGCAGGTCATACTATGCTGCAGAGGGCGTCGGGGGCGTCGCGACGCCCTTACACGTTTTTTAAGAGGGATTATTTTTTATCTCGTGTGCCTTTCGTGATAGAGTATTGCGGTAAACCACATTCTATTAAGTAATAGCATACAAATGTTTTGCACCTATCTTGCAGGTCCTGGTACGCTTGAGAGGGCGTCGGGAGCGTCGCGACGCCCTTTAACGTTTTTTAAGAGGGGTGATTTTTTATCTCATGTGCCTTTCGTGATAGAGTATTGCGGTAAACTATATTCTATTAAGTAATAGCACACAAGGTTTTTGCACTAACCTTGCATGTCCTGGCACGCTTCAGAGGGCGTCGGGGGCGTCGTGACGCCCTAAAACTGTTTTTTAAAAAGAGGGATGAATTTTTATCTAGTGTACCTTTTGTGCTAGAGTATTGCGGTAAATTGTATTCTATTAAGAAATAGCATACAAGTTTTTAGCACCTACCTTGCAGGTCTTGGCACTCTTCAGAGGGCGTCGGGGGCGTCGCGACGCCCTATAACGCTTTTTTAAAGAGGGATTATTTTTTATCTCACGTGCCTTTTGTGATAGTGTATTGCGGTAAACTGTATTCTATTAAGTTATAGCATACAAGTTTTTAGAACCTACATTGCAGGTCC
The DNA here is from genome assembly GCA_024449915.1 of Sweltsa coloradensis. Taxonomy (NCBI): domain Eukaryota; kingdom Metazoa; phylum Arthropoda; class Insecta; order Plecoptera; family Chloroperlidae; genus Sweltsa; species Sweltsa coloradensis. Next base: position 175,964 of record JAMZAV010003419.1, read on the forward strand.
TAATAGGCTTCAAAGGGCTTCGGGTGCATCGCGACGCCCTTAAACGTTGATAAAGATGCATTATTGTTTAGCTCGTGTGTATTTCGTGATAGAGTATTGCGGTAAACTGTATTCTATTAAGTAATAGCATACATAGTTTTTGCACCCACCTTGCAGGTCCTGGTAGGCTTCAGAGGGCGTCGGGGGCGTCGAAACGCCCTATAACGGCTGCACTTCATAAAATAGTTCCTGCTTCCTGAATTCACACCATCTATGGTTCAAATCTGGAACTATATATCTGTGAAACTTCCTTCACCTACTTTAGTTTGTTGTTATAATGCATAAAAAGTAAATACTTGCTCTATAAAACCTTCCAACTAAATAAAGTGAGTGGGCCAGAGAATATTTCGTGTCTTGCGCAATCGTGATTTTAAACAACCTGTGCAAGACATAACGACACTCTCAACGCCCATTGCAGCATACCAAGACCAGCAAAGAAGGTGATAAAGACGTTAAAACTATTACTTAATAGATTACAGTTTACCGCAATGCTCCATCACGAAAGGCACAACAGATAAAAATAAATGCAAATTTATCAACGTTTTAGGGCGTCGCAACGCCCCAGACGCCCTCTGAAGCCTACCAGGACCTGCAAGGTGGGTGCAAAAACTATGTATACTATAACTTAATAGAATACAGTTTACCGCAATACTCTATCACGAAATACACACGAGCTAAACAATAATGCATCTTTATCAACGTTAAAGGGCGTCGCGACGCCCCCGACGCCCTCTGAAGCCTACTAGGACCTGCAAGGTAAGTTCTAAAAACTTGTATGCTATTACTTAATAGAATACAGTTTACCGCAATACTCTATCACAAAAGGTACATGAGATGAAAAATAATCCCTCTTTTAAAAAGGGTTATAGGGCGTCGCGACGCTCCCGACGCCCTATGAAGCGTGCCAAGACCTGCAAGGTAGTTGCTAAAAACTTGTATGCTATTGCTCAATGGAATACAATTTACCGCAATACTCTATCACAAAAGGTACACTAGATAAAAATTCATCCCTCTTTTTAAAAAACCGTTTTAGGGTGTTGAGACGCCCCCGACGCCCTCTGAAGCGTGCCAGGACATGCAAGGATGGTGCAAAAACCTTGTTTTTGCTATTACTTAACAGAATACAGTTTATTCCAATACTCTATCACGAAAGGCACATGAGATAAAAAATCATCCCTCTTAAAAAACGTTATAGGGCGCCGCGACGCTCCCGACGCCCTCTCAAGCGTACCAGGACCTGCAAAATAGGTGCAAAAAATTTGTATGCTATTACTTAATAGAATATAGTTTACCGCAACACTCTATCACGAAAGACACACGAGATAAAAAATCAACCCCTTTAAAAAAACGTGTAAGGGCGTCGCGACGCCCCCGACGCCCTCTGCTGCAGCATACCATGACCTGCAAGGAAAGTGCAAAAAACTTGTATCCTACTACCTAATAGAATACAACTTACCGCAAAACTCTTCCACGAAAGATGCACGGGAAAAAGAATCATACTCTTGCTCCTCTACTAATAGGCTAGGCCTACATTTAAAAAAATTATATTTTCAATTTTTTTTTACAACAATCATTTGATATATCGATATATCTCTACTGGGCGGCTAGACCATGATGACTTTATAAAGTAGTTGCGGGCATAAGAAAACAACAAACAACAACATATTATATCAAAATTGGTACATTTAGGCATTAAAAGGATTTTGGATTTGGGTGTTTCATTTCAGGATTTCTAAGGATTTTTGATGTGCTCAAACAGGATTTTTATTTTTTCTGGTGGCAACCCTGGAATACTGTATTGTTGTTTGTTTGTAGAATTCTTACTTTTGAGGCTCTTAAACGCTTCCCGTGCTTTCCTGTTTGATCCGGGTCGTCAGTCAAACCTGAAAACAGAAGCACCTCATTAGATATATCTAACAAAAAATCTCCAAAACTAGAGGCGAAACACAAATGTTTCAGGCCTGCAAGCCGTCTGGGCCTGGAGTAGAATTGGCCCAGAGCATGTCTCTGCTATTGGTAGAAGGCAAGGAAAGAGGAAAAGTCCATCTCGCAAACATCAGCTAGCTAGTATGTATAGGAGTATGTAACTCCCCGAGACGAGAGGTGAGCTCTGGCACTCGTAGTCAGGGAACCACCTTCTTCCCTTGATAACCTCCAAGAAGATGACAACCATGACAAGACAACATGAACAATGACAAAGATTAGGAGGACCACGATGTGAGAACCCCCCATTTCCTCCCCCTACCTGTAGCTGGCGCTATATGACCTCCATTAAAAAAAAAAAAAAAACGAAACGAAAGACAACACGTGATGAGTGCTCTACAACACAATAGCAGATATGCGGGAGAGAGAGAGAGACTGAGTGTGAGTGAGTGAGTGAGTGAGTGAGTGAGTGAGAGTGTGTGTATGAGTGAGTGAGTGAATGAGTGTGAGTGAGTGAGTGAGTGAGTGTGTGTGTGAGTGAGTGAGTGAGTGTATGAGTGAGTGTGTGTATGAGTGAGTGTGTGTATGAGTGAGTGAGTGAGTGAGAGACAACGAGTACTGTGCCGTTGAGCAACACCTGCTGTCAACCAGCTATCGTCCGGGAGGCCTACCCTCTAATGGGGAGAGTGTGAGTGACTGAATGAGCGAGTGTGTGTGTGAGAGAGAGAGAGAATAGTTTGTCAACGCACTCCTCTTCCGCTGCTTTGGCTTGAAGTTTCCTTGCATGCAGCTCCCGCAGCTCGTTGAGTACACTCGGGGGTGGGGGGATGAGCACGCACTCCAGTCGGCCGCCCACCACTCCGCCGTGGCTCGGCAGGATCAACTGTGTCAGTAACTTCACAAGAGGCTGGAACACAAAGCAATGCGACACTCGTTTCTGCGGGAAAATCATAAAACAAGTGGCAAAACATTTTAGATGTAGCAAAAGGCATGAAGTCAAAGCACATAAGCAAGACAAAGTTAAATTTGTCTATATGTACACATTTTTTTAGGCCTCATGCAACTAACTAAAAATGGGACAATCTTCCAAAAATGGTCAATGATCCAATACCAATTAGTTACAATACCTGCAAAAGGATATAAAGCAGGGCTGGGCTATGACATAAAGTTCAAATATCGATAATTGTCAAAAATTTCGATATCGATATCGATATATCGAAAGCAATACACGTATTTTAATATCCCCTCCCACATAACAGTTTGCAGTGAAATGAAAAACAAAGTATTTTCTAAACCATTGTATTTATTGATTAATTACATTTGGGTGGTTATTAACTGATGAAACTTTTAATGAAGGGTATTTTTGTTATTACCGTATCGGTCCGAATATAGCGCGATGTTTTTTTTCCGAAAATAAAATCTCAAAAACAGAACTCGCATTATTTCCGCGCGCTTGCATTTGAAATAGCGCCTGGCTACCCGCAATACAACTCGCGCGCATCGGCTGCTGCGCTTCGCCCCGCCCACCCACTCGATGCCAGCCGAACTCGGGCGAACCTAGCCGACGGCCTCGACCAGACCAGCTGTCTGCTAGTCGTCGCACAGTTACTTGTCTTGATCACGTCGTGACCTAGCTTGACCTACATGGACTTTGATCGTCGGGGTTGTCTATCTACGTTGCTAAGAGTCTACGTAACGTAATAATGAGTGATGATGAAGAAGGAGAAGATGAAATGGCTCAAGATGAACAAATGAAGACTGCTGATCGCGCGGAAAAGAAAGGTTCCTCTGCCTTACAAATCAGCAAGGAATTGCGAAGGAGCTACGACGTAAACTTCAAAACAATGAAGACCAGGAATCAGACTGGTGAACTGTGGACTGTGGTTGGCATATGTGAGCTTGTGCTTGGCCCTACCCTGTTAAAAACCATAGGCCTAGGCCCTAACATTGTTCAAAATGTTTTGTGGTAAGACGGACACGGCCGGCCGGCCGGCTGGTTATGCGCGCGCAGCGGGTGAAGGGGGGACGGACAAGTGTAGCGACGAGTGGTAAGGGGAGGAGATGAAAGGTGATGAGAACAAAAGTTTTAAAAGTTATAATATTTTTTCACAGGCAATTGAAACGTGGAACATTAGAAATCATAACTTGATTTTTGAAAAAAAAATTAAATTTTTTTTAGACTTTTATTTTATTTTTAAATTAATTACTTTTTTTCGATATTTTTTCGATATTCAACCAAATATCGATATCGAAAAAATCGGCTCATATCGATATCGTATCGAAATATCGATTTCTTTGCCCAGCCCTAATATAAAGCACGTAAAACTATGTTTGCAGTAAAAACACTACTATTGTTACGGTATATAGAATTCAATCACGGCAGGGTATCGAATCCGGGTCTCCCGATTGCGGGTTGGGTGCTTTACATCTAAGCTACAAAGACGGTGAACTCAATAACTTCTGGATTGTTCGGTGTATTAAAATCAGAATAGTTGAGACAATACTGAACAGATATATTCAGCATTAAAACCGCTTACAAAAACGAAAACAATTTCATTTCAGTATAAGTTTTGATTAAATGTCAAATTTGAACAGTTGTGGAAAAAGTGAGGCACATTTCGCAAAGTACGATCGATCACCCGAACACTGGAATCAAGATTGGCTGCCAAAGTACAACAAAACAAGAGAACAAAAATCAACATTTTAATATTTAAACAAATGTATTCTAGGTTAGGTAGGCTCTACCTATTCTTGAATTTATTACCAACTTTTACACCTCGACTTTAATGAATAGTTTGTGCCTTTAAATAGGCCTAATAGTTTTTACTTTTTAATCATGAGATATAACAAAGTCAAATTAAATAAATAATATTTTTGGTAATGTCGATTGTCTTAAGTTGGCATTATTTCTCTGCTCGCTTCTTTCTGTAGGTAGGCTACATACCGGTATTCTAAACTAACACTGCATATACTCTAAATAATTAATTGATTTCTTATACTTATTACGGGCATACCACTGTGAGGATCTCGAGGAGGTTGAAGAGGAACAGCGAACCACACAGGAAGCAGAGCGAGGGCATACTCAAGGTCGCCATGTCGCGATACAGGCAGAGGTGAGCCAGCGACCAGGGCACGAACCAGACAAACACGACTGACCTGAAACAAACCGTCAGGGTGAGTACTACGGCGCGTGGTGGGGGTGCGTGTCCGATCAACTAAGATCTTGCTAGAAGAGTTTAAAAATTAAAATAAAATTTAAAATTATTGAATTAAATTTGAAATTAAATTTTGCCATTTATTTTTAATTAAATTACTTATTACTGTACTGTTGTGCCGAATATAGGCCGAACCTGAATGGGCCTATAAGCCAACCCCCTTAACTTTTCTTGTTGAAATATTTGAAAAAACATAATATGCAAATATTAAGCAAAATATGCATGGTAAGGGACTTCCGAGACTTAAAATAATTTTAAAAAGGGTAGCCTTATATTCAGGACAATAATATGGTAAATTAACTAAATTAGTTGAAAAAAGTACAGATTTTGTTTCACATATTGACATTGTTATAAATATGTAACTATGTTTTATGGCTAATAAAGGCTACATTGAATACATTAAGATTACCTACCTAACTTATGTTTACAATGAAGGCCCTACAATACCTTTCTTTGTCCATAGCTCTATCCACATTCGAAGTCTTAATTTTTTACTTTCACCACAATGTCTGAAACGTTTAGTCATGAAAATCAGAACTAGGCCTAAACATATCGATGACTGTGATGATGGTGATGATGGTAGGCCTAGTAAATCTAAATACTAGTAATATATTATAATGTGTATAAATAAACTTGGCCCTATACATTACATTTAAAATACAATTACTTAAATTATTGGTTTAGATAGAGCCTATTGGCTAGGTTAGTGTTTATGGTTGGTTGGGGAAAGGAGAGAGGAGACCAACAGTTACCTTAAAGGATGTAGGTAGCTGCTTGAGACGGGTTCACATATATTTATTAAAAATTCACACAAAAATTCACACAAATGTCAAACGTTTCGGCCTTCGCGGCCTTGGTCACTGACCCTTGGAGAAGAACATGAGAAGAATCACTGACCCTTGGAGAAGAATCTTCTCATGTTCTTCTCTAAGGGTCAGTGACCAAGGCCGCGAAGGCCAAAACGTTTGACATTTGTGTGAATTTTTGTGTGAATTTTTAATAAATATATGTGAACCTCGTCTCAAGCAGCTACCTACATCCTTTAAGGTAACTGTTGGTCTCCTCTCTCCTTTCCCCAACCATAAACACTAATAACTTAAATTAGTTATGATTCTGAATTATAATTTGGGGCTGATTGGTTCCATCCTTACTGCAAAGTTAAGTTACATTACATTGCTAAGCAAAGAGTTTGCAAACTTCTGCTACTGCCGCTTATTTAGTGACCTTGGTTTGTCATATTGACTATTGACCAAAGAATAGAATTCCATTAAACGTTAAATTTGATTTTACTGTACAACTTTGCGGGTAGAGGTCTTGAGTTTTGAAAGCCAGGTTTTCAGGTCGGGTAAGGAAACTGGAAAAGACAATCATTATAATACTGTATGTAAAAATGAACTTTGAATTTTATTTGTAAAGAATCATACTTTATGATTAGGGATGTGCGGGTACCCGAAAAACGGGTAATTTTCGGGTAGGTAAAATTACCCGACCTCGGGTCGGGCCGTCAATTCCTACCCGAAAAAGTCGGGTCGGGTAGAAGTAATAAAGAAACACGCCAATCTGCTCCTTTTAAACCTCCCGCTCACACGCCAAACGAACAGCTGACGTCGGAGCGGACCAATCGCTACGACGTGGGCGCGGCTATGCTATGATGCTGTGTCCTTGGCTCTTCCCGTCTTCCGGCGCTGTCCCCCGCTGGAGTAATAGGCCCTAGGCCCCTACTGACCGTCATTACTCGTCTTCTGGTTATTCAACGCTAATAACGGCATAAAGCAAGTTGAATATTACGTACGTAGGCGAATGGTGAAAAAGAAACAACGCTAATAAACATCGTCTAATGCCTAGGCGGCAGGCCTAGAAGTCCGATCTAGTGCGCATCGTTGCGCGCAGCAGAGCGTTGGCGGAGTCAGACCGAAAGGCTGGTGCAAATGCGCGATGTCGTCAGATGCATGGCTGGTACAAACGCATGATTTCGTCGGCCGGAAGAGAAAAAATACGCGATCGCATCGGTTTTTCTTGGGGTTGGGTCGGAAATATTAGAAAACGATCGTTACGATATTATTTCCGAGAATAACGAACGATTGATGCAGGAAAACGATAATAGCGGGTTTCACTGTACTAGGCCTAGGCCTAGGCCTACTCAAGCATAAGTTCATAAGACGCCGATTTGGAAGTACTTCGTGTCAACACAGCCCAGAGTGGCTACCTGCAACAATGCAAAACTGTTTTCTAGGATATTTTTTTTTAAATGAATTCACAAATAAAAAAAAATTCACTACCCGAGCCCGACCCGAGCCTACTTCAATTACCCGAGCCCGAGGGTACTTTCAATTACCCGACCCGAGCCCGACCCGAGTTCCAAAAAACCACTACCCGCACATCCCTATTTATGATTTTTTATTTACTTAACCTCAACTGTCCAAATTTTTATTGCATAGGCCTGTAAGGCATTTAGTATAAGCTAGGCCTTTTCAATAAAAATTGGCTGGACCGGCACCTCCCAATTTTTTTTTAAGTTACCCAAAAATCGGCACCCTAAATATTCAAGTCAACCCAAAATTTTCGGTATCTGTACACCACTATTTTACTGTTCCTGTTAATTCTCAATGAAGATGAGCCAGCCTATGAGTCATAGTTTGCTACGTGCAATAAGCCTGCTTGTGTTCTACTTACCACGCCGTTAGATACACTATGAAACTTAGTGTCGTCAGTGCAGCCGTGTTGGAAGCCTTGCGTTCAAAGCAACAGATGACGCGCGTCAACTGAAGCAGGACCTCCGTCAAACTGACGACCATGGCTGCTGCCAGACCCAGGCTCTTAAACCTAAACATAATATATTGCACTCAATAAAAACATAAAACTTAAATTACATTCAATTCATCTCAAAGTTCAAATAAAAAGATACTGTATTTACTTGATAAGGCCTACAGGCCGCCATTGAGTAATGGCTGCACCACGGTGCTACGTATCTTTAGGTGATTGCACGAGCATGAATTTTGTGGTCGCTTAATGTATGCAGTTTAGACAGTCGTTGAGGGGATAGGCTCTAGGCTGATGAGATCTGATTGCCCGTAGGCATTTCAAAAATATATTTAACCAATAATATAGCATCTAAGCTCCACAACCCGAAGTTCAACTTTCACATATCCCTAATTATATCTACTAGGAAGCTTTGCAAACGCTTTCTTTAGTCGTGTTGATGGATGAGCTTTTTTGTAAGTTTTTAGTTTGCGTATAGGACCACTTTTCCTTTGCAAGTGCTTTTTGAATGCATTGTAGGTGATTGTTGTCAAGTTTCTATTGTTACTTGTTAATATAAACCTCAAAAAACTCATATTAAAACCTTTATTCTATGGATTCTGGCTAACTTTTTAACTTTTTCTCAAAAAGCAATAGGCCTACATCACCAAATTACCTCAATGTCCATGTAAAATATGAACGTTGAACCCCCCCCCCCCCCCCCCCTCCCGTTTGGTCAGAATCGGCACAAATGTCACGAAAATATTGCACTAAAAATCGGGAAAAAATCGTAAAAGTACGATATTCATGAGAAATATTTCTTCGATTGTACCCAAAAACGTGGCTGATCTAAGTTCAGAGATTTCGAAGGTCCCATCCAATTTTCATCAAGATCGCATATGTCGTTTGCCCGGTAGAGGGCGAACAAACAGACAAAAAAAAAATCACCCGAGCTAAATTATTTGGGGAGTCAGTGAAATTGAAGTCTGCTTTGCTCATACAATAAGTGTTTCAAAGTAGGCATATAAATTTGTCTGATAATTATGTTAACTAAAATAATAGTCTAGTTCACTTTTTTTTTCTGCACGCAAAATTTGCATAAACAAACCATTGATAGGATTAAAACGATGCGCAAAAGACTTGCCTTAGGTTGTGCGCCATGACGTAGAAAGCAAAGAAGCAGGTTCTCTTGGCCACCTGTAGGTTTGTGCTGTATGTGCACCATAACGCCCAGGCGCCGTGCAACAGGAGGGCGGAGACGGCGATGAACACTTGCCGGTTGGTGGTGATGGTGGTGGTACCGATGTGCTCGTCAAACAGCCTGAGAAGTGGAGGGGTGAGAGTTATATGTTGGTTATTTTATTTGGTTGCTTCCACCCAAATACTATGGAACAAATTGCCAGCCCACATCAAAAGTATTATCAATACTATAATATTTCTAGATTTAAGAATGAATTGAAAAATTTGTTATTAAAATACTCCTTTTATTCAATCAAGGACTTCCTACAATGGGAGAAAATCAATCAGTAACAGTTTTAATGTCTATCCTAGGCCTAGATAGAATAACATTTTAGTGTAGTGAATAGCCTAGAGATTTTCCACAATAATGTAGTTTAATGTTAAGTTAATTCTAAGCACTTAAAAATAATATAGCCTAGGCTACTAACCATCAAACACACCATAAATTTATTTCATTAGGTACTTTCAACATCACGGCACAATATGACCTAACCGGTTGAAGCGCCCTAGTTTCTCACGTCGTCGAAGCACTTAAAATTAGGGTCTATATGGACATGTATATTATCTTAATCTAAACATCTATTAAACTATGAATAAAAATACACCTTCCACGCAAATTCTATTGCTCATTATTTAAAAGGCAGTGGGTTGGTACTACTGATCTGGATCCGTACGCGAGATTGCAAGTCTGTAGTCGTGGAGCAGAACTTGGTAGAAACTTTATTCTCGAGCCCATATTTGCAAAAACAAGAGCTTACCAAAATGGCTTCTATTAAAATAAATAAATTCATATTTGGAGTCTACCCACTCAATCATATATAGGCTAACTGATTTTTTTTCAGTGGGGGACAGTAAACCAAGCGCCCAAGACAACCTGTAGGCCCCGACCCAATCGACAAGTGAGCGAGAATCAACCAAAGATCGATATTTTTTTAAAAAAAAAATATAGAAAGTCGGTGGCAAGGACAGTGCAAACACACGCGGATCATGCCAGAATCAACAAGGCCGATTAAGAACATCTTTGAATATATGATGAGCCTCATTGCTAGGACGCTCCAAAGTCACGTTTAAAATTCCTAAGACAAGAACTGATGGACTTGGGCCCAAATCAGAAGTTAAAAAACTTATGACTTTAGCGGGAATCGAACCCTGGACCTTCTGCATTGGAAACAGAGACACTAACCACACAAAGACCAACGAGCCACACAAAGACCAATGAGCCACACAAAGACCAATGAGCCACACAAAGACCAATGAGCCACACAAAGACCAATGAGCCACACAAAGACCAACAAGCCACACAAAGACCAATGAGCCACACAAAGACCACGAGCCACACCAATAATTACAGGACTTGTAAAGAAGGAATGATATTTACTCATCAAAAACTTTTAAATCTACCCTGAGCTCCATGTTTTTAGATTTTACATTAGGTACAAATAATTCTAGCAATTTTCAGATTCATTTATTTTTATATGATAAATTACAATAGTGTTTGAAAGGACAACGGCTAGTTTAGATTGGAGAAGGGTTGACAGGTTGGAAAAGCATAGAGAACATAAAGCCCAGCCTGAAGGGCTGGGGGCAACAAAACTTTTCCCCTGCTATGACAACTGTAGCTAGGTATTTAAAGTTGTTTGTTACCTTATTCCACAACACATTTCATCCTTCTGGTACTCGTCAGGCGGATGGTGGCCACTAAAAATCATCTAACTAAATGCAAACAAAACTCGCAACACATAACCAAACCTGTGGTAGGGCCAGGCAAGAAGTAAATTCTGCATGCATGTTGTCATCATCAGCAAGATTACTTCACACACCACACAATAAACACACCATTCATACTTACTATTCACTCAAGTGTAGAGGCCTAGGCCTACTTCTTCACCTTATTATCAAAGTTTGATACTTTTGCAAATGATTGTTAGAATGTTTTTTATATTTATTGCTCTTTTTAATAGGCCTATTTATTGTATATACTGCCTATACACCCAGCCTAAGGCAGTCAAAAAGTATGTTTGGAGCCGTGATCTTTTCTGCAATCCTCGTGACATTTTATTAATGAATGTGTTATGAACTGGGAAAACGCTTAAGTCCCGCCGCGTTGATGGATGAGCTTTTTTGTAAGTTTTTAGTTTGCGTAGGACCACTTTTACTTTGCAAGTGCTTTTTGAATGCATTGTAAGTGATTTAGTCGTTCATCTCGAAGGCAAGAAGGCCTAAAATGGGCTCAACTTGGGGGGCAAGGGCTAACCCATACAATTTGGTTCCTACACATCATGGAGCATGTATTGTTGTATAACTGAAGAAAAATTTCACTGCTAACAATACGTCACGACGCTTCAAGATGGCCGACGCTTCATTTCTAACGCCGCACATTGACTTACTAAAACCAAAATAAATGTCAGAAAAATGATTGCAGACACTTGATTTTACTTGTATTCAATTCAAAAGAAAATTTGCAACAATACAAATGCAATTTACATAAAAATACAACAATGGAATAGTCTGTTATAGGTCGAAATAGACCTCGCGAACCCACTTTTTCCTACTACACCTTAATTTACGGACATCTCAAGTGTACAATATCAATCCGATGATTTTGGAAAAAAATCACTAATGTTGTCAGGCATATTGGCAACAAGATGGCTATAACAGAATTTGTATATAATGGGCTTTTCAAACTAAAATAATTACAAAACTTAACATGTGCGTATAATGATTCTCATTAATATCCTGTGATTTGCACATGATAGTGCAGTCCCTGGCCATAAGACCCGTAGGTATTTCGACCTGGATGGATTTTATCTTCTAATCCTGTTAGGGTTTTTTTAAAGGATAGAAAAAATCTTGGGTAGCCCATATGCCTTTTCTGGTCCTAAGTTTTTTACGACGCCATTTTCTTTTAGGCACATGCATATAGAAAAACGCTCTTGGTTTTCAAAAATTTTTCTTTTATTTTTATTACAGCTGTAGTAAAACTGAAGTTATTTTTGGATTCCCCATGAAATTACCAATTAAATGATATATTTGGTCATCCGGGGAAACATAATAGGATTATTTATAGAAAATTAATATTATAAGACATGCAGATAAGTTAACGGATTGTTCGTTTATGATACACATATAACATTTGAACACCTATATTAGAATATAACTGGAAATTGATTTGAATGTTGGGCATTTTCAGAATTGTCCCACGACACCAAATAGAGGCCATTTTACAAGATGGCGGCGAAACTTTGTTTTTTTTTTCAAATTTGATGATAGAATGTTGAAATTGGGTAAATCCATAGAACATGCCATTGAAAAATATTTTTGTGTAGGGTCATGTAAAACTAACAGAATGGCCCCAAATGGCGGCCATTTTGAAAGAAGGCCGTCACACACATAAACCCGTAAAATTTAATGATACATCTTGTTTTTTGATGGTATACAAGTAGGGCACGCTATTGAAATTACGGTTTTATATGTTATGACAATTCAATGATGTTTTAAAAACAATATAATAGCTGCTCTATTGAGAAATGCAATGCTAGCGGCATCGCGGGGCCGAGCGGGCCAATGTCGATCGTATTTTAAATTAGTGCCCCTGATTGGCTAGAGCTATCCCGCCGCTGATGTCACCATCTGCAAACCTCCGATGGAGCAGATAGTATACCCAGCAAACACGTATGTGGTTGCCCGCACCCCACCCGCAGTCCCACCCAATGTGGATTCTATGCGGGCAGCCCACACGGGCCCATGAGAAAGTGCCCTACCGGGCCGGCATGGGATCCATGCGGGCATGCCCGCAGGACTGCGGGTGACATGGGGGGGCTGCCCACAGTATGCCCACATGGTTTAATTACTAAACCCCGCATGGCACCCACAGTATACCCGCATGTTTTAATTATTGTACCCGCATGTCACCCACAGTATACCCGCATGGGTATACTGTGGGTGTATATATACTTATATCGCAGACTTTCACGATTGAATATGCGCACATTGTATTTCAGGTAGTTGGTGTAGTTTTATTTAATTAGTTCCAACGTTGGAATTAATAAAAAAAAAACCACACGGACTACCCGAAAATACAATCCCATCAATTTGGCACCTACTTGCTAGCATGTCCATTGGTGGGCACCTACCTGGCACTGGTTCGGCACCTGTCAGCATGAATGTTTGGCTCAGCAACCCACGACTATTCCACTCGCCCTAGCGAGTTAAATATTGCTGATGGCGAGTGTACACTTTAATCAGGCCTATTTTATCCACTCGCGCAACTAGAAAAACTTAAAATTTCTTCGCCGTTATTTATCAAATAAAAAAAAACAAAAAAATTAGTAAATTTTCCCAATGCATAATGCAATTGTTACATTTGTTTCAAATAGGCGGGTCAAGTCAAAATTTAAAGATGTGCAATTAGTCAACATCAAATTAAAAAAAAATAAATAGTGGTGAAAACACAAAAATATGCATTCTAATACATTGACAGGGTCGCTTTGATTGTGGAGCAGCGAGTTTATCTGTCGATAAGGATGGCCCTTCGGGATCACACCTTCAAAAAAGGGACTAATTGTCATGTCGATAGCTACTGGTGTAGTGGGAATGGCTACATGATAACATAGGCCTAATCTTAATTTCGTCAAGCCATCAGCGGGTTTTGTGTGGCCCTAGCATTGTTATTGGCCTAGAAGCTTTTGCTTGCCAGCTTGAAAATGTGGCTTTTAAAAGCAATAAATTTCTAGAGGAGTACAAATTTAATATCTACGTGTGTAGCAATTGGGGTTGCCCACAATCAATTAGGCAAAATAAATTAAAATTATAAACCTAATATATTACAGTGCATTTGTAAATTGCAGGTTCACTTTAAAAATTTTTTAAAATCTGTAGGAAAAAATAGCAATATCAAAGCTAGTAGGCCTATTTTTCAATTGCAGTGGATGTAATAATATAAATTCACATGTACTGACTATGGTAGGCTAATACTTATTGCGAACCTATGACTATAAGGCCTAATAATAAAAGACAATTAAAATTTACAGGTTATTTGAAGAAAATCAAATCACAAAGGAATCCATTTCCTTTTGAAATATCCAGTGATGACGCTATATCGAGAAAAAATTTCATACTAGGCCTAGATAGGCCAAAAATTCAGATATTATGTAGGCTACGATCGTCGATGCACCCAAATAACCCATTGAATAACATATTTACTTTGCAAATTTCTAAAAATATAAAACCTATTATGAATTTTTATGGTCAATCTGAATGCATGCAGGCCTAGACATAATTTGGCGTGGCAAAAAAAAAGAAAGCAATTATATTTTCAATAATAAATAAAAATATTAATAACAGTGGAAAGTCCAATGATTTTTATTTACAACGTTACTACCTGTTATTTAGTTTCATTTTTAATAAGAATTATATTTGTGCATGCAGTGCTGCAATCTATTATTTTTAGGGATGCGCACGATAATCAGTAATGGATATAATTTTGATATCGATAATCAAAATTCATTATCGATAATCAAAATATAACATAGACCTAATAGTCAATAGTGGCACCAACCAAAACTCTATAGACGGAGATTATCTCACGTTGTGCCATGCACTGGCTTGGCTGAATAGGGTTTGTCACACTAAAGATTTATATTTGAAAATAAGCCATCAGTCGATAACGTAAACCAAACCCCTGACATCAAAGACAGCAAGGCAGCAAATGGAACCGATTGTATTTTTTTTTTTCACTTGCCACACTTGAGGTTCCAGTTATAGATCGGAACAGGCTTTGTGTATCGATTCGATAATGATAATGACATTAGGTACCTTTTTGAAAATCGATAATAAAAAAAATATCGATTTGCATCCCTAAATATTTTTATATGAAATTAGCAGATTAACAATTGTGCTTTTTTTATTAGGTATTTAACCCGAGAGTAGTCGGGGCCCCTGTTTGTAACGTTAGTAGTCGCGCGGGGTTTCCTTTAGACCGCATTATTTATTATGGGCTTATAACGTTAGGATGACGTTTTGATTACGAATATAAGGTAATTCATCATATATGTTGCAGCAACCATAGTTATATGAATCAATTATCAATCAATAATCAATAAATAATCAATCATAATCAATCAACACAAAAAGGTTGAAAACCTACAAAAAGGTATAAAAAAATTTTGTTTTGAACACCCAGTTAGTTCAAATTATTAGTAAACCAAGACAGTAATATTATGCCAACACTGTATGTTGAAGAATAATCAACCTACAATAACAAAAAACAGTCTCATAATAGTAATTGAGTATGCATATTTTTGCCTCCCTTAGTAGTCGCGCAGCGGTCAAAAAGACCGAGCAACTGAACATGACATCTTTTCTTAGATGAAGTTCGCAGAACACTGAATCGCGTATTGCACACTGTCTTCACAAAGCTATTTTGGGAAGGTAGGCGGAGCTAGACAAGCCACGCATGCGCGCTGTACAAATACCAACTGTTGAAAAAAAAAGTCGGTCTAAAAGACCACACGCGACTACTCTCGGTTAGCCAATAAAATTAACACACATATTAGTCGGATGTGGTTCACTCATCCATTCTTTAAAACAAGTAAAACAAATCGTGGGGACTTGGAGTTAATCGCACGCATGATGCCCTAGATATACATACTCTATAGGCCTATAGCAATAAGCAAAGAAACGGTAAGACAAATATTGCAAAGAAACAATTTTTTTTATTGATACCAGTTGCACGATCATTTTATATACTTAGCTAATTTTTTTCATGGAACAATATAATTCATTCACAATGTCATAAATCTCATGTGTTAGAGGAAACTTTTAGTCCTACAATAGACCTAAAGTAACACGCATGCAAGCACATGCAACATTTGTTGGTAGGCCTACAATTTTGTGATCTGTTAACACGCGGTATGATTTAAATGTCCCCGGGTGATTGAAAATAGATTTTACTATAGGTTTACATCAAACACTTGCTGGAAAGAAAAAAGTTCACTTTTGACTTTGAAATTTTGTCCCCAAACAAAATAATTTTACTTTTTGTCAGAATCACTAATTAAGCTTTGAAATTTGCAAGTTGGAGACAAGACAAAATAGTTCACAGGTTAAACACGTCATCCCGGGGGGTAGTTTTCATCAGCCACTTCCATCTCCGCGATTATCGGGTGCAGTCTCCGTATTTCGCATTGGTCGTCAGCTCGTCATTCTTCACGTCTGTGCTTGCTCCAAATATCTGAAATGTAACGGAAGAAGTTACCCAACAAGTCGTCTTTAAAAAAAATGTTTGCCCCTTTACTAAAATTAGTGCCATAACATAATAATTATAAATTTAGGCCGAATAGGGTCATGTAGGACTCAAAGATCATAAACCCAGTTCAAGCAATTTCTGACAATCACAGTCAGGCCTAACTCGTGTATCACTACCTACACTACGGCCTAGATCTCGATATAAAAATAATTTTTCCCCCATTTGAAACTCCCCGAAAATTACCACCATTCCCACTGTCATTGAGTAGGGCCTAACCTGTGAATTTAATATCATATTTTTATATCAGTGGGTGGCGAGGAATTCAGACAAAAAGAGTCATTGTTCATATATCGTAGGGCCCAAGTCCAATGTGGATGCACGAGTTACCGTGCCAAAATTATTTTTTAATTGGGAGGAATTTACCCTACTAGGATTTTGTTCAATTGCACCAAAATTAAGAACTCTAGGGTTCTCTGATGACCTCAAATTAAAAAAAAAAAAACGTCGTAAGCCTACTATTAAATTCTTCAAATTTTGGTGAATTTGTGTCGCTTGAATGAAGAAAATTCTTTCCAAATGATATGCAAGTTACTATGGAATCCACCCTTAGCAGTTTGAATTTAAAAGGGCCTAGGCCCTAGCATTTACAAAAACCCCAGGTAGACCTATATTGATACGTTGAAAACCCTAATGTATGAAATTGCAATGAATTCATAGGGCCTATAGGCCTACGTTGGATTTTTGCTATTTGGTCGGGTTATCAACGTATCAACAATGTCCTACAAATAGTAGAGTGTAGGGCCCACTTTGGGAACTTGTTTGGGGGGGGGGGGGGGGGGGGGGGGGGGGGGGGGGGGGGGGGGGGGGGGGGGGGGGGGGGGTCCCAAAAAATAATCATTTCTTTCACTAAAATACTTCAAAAAAACACCATTTGATGTGGAAAAAAACAACAACAAAAACTACAAAAAATTTTTAAAATTTCTATTTTTAAAAGGGGGCCCAAAGGACTGTCAACTGAAAAGGAGTTTTGCCAAAAACAGAAAAGGCTAGGCGATTGGCCGCACCCAACGTACAATTAACACAGCAAAAATTTACGTTTAGCGATACCCTTAAATAAAATAAATCCCTATTAAGTGGCTACTCACTCAGTCACAGAGCCTAGGTAACTGATTTTCAGTGGGGGACAGTAAACCAAGTGACCAAGCTAACCCTGAAGGCCCACGCAATCGACGAGTGAGCGATAACCACCAAAGATTGATATTTTAAAAAGAAAATATAGGCTAGCAATCAGTGGTATGGAGAGTGCGAACATCCGCGGATCAACGCCAGAATCAACAAAGGGGGATTCAAGAACAACTTTAAATTTATTAGGCCTATGTGGCTCGTTGCTAGAGGCTCCAAAGTCACCGTTTATAAATTCCAAAGACAAGAATGATGGACTCAAGTCCAAATCAGAAGTTCAAAAACTTCTGACATTTGCAGGAAACGAACGTTAAATATACACTCGGTAAAAATATTGAGCATAGGGCTAGGCCTAAGATTAATTTTGATTACCGGTAATTCTTACGTAGGGGTAGGCCTACCGGTATTACGAAAGAATATCCCCGGCAATAAATGAAATACCCTACTTAGTCGCGTCCGTAGAAACCCGGTTTATATTACAATAGCTACAGCTTTTATCTGGTGGCGAAAAAGGGGAAAAATTTTTTATATAAACGCACCGATTGCAACCTGGTTGGAATGCAACTCGTGTAAAAACTCAGATACTCGCGCCCCCTTTGACAAAATTGCCGCCAACACTGTACCAGTGATTCAAGCAACGTAAACAAACTACAACCGGTATAAAACCCAAATATATAATGTGTAATATGGGTTGTTTATTCAAACGAGTAAAATTTTACCTACCGTACAAATTGTAAAAGCCCAGACAAATAATAGATTCATAGGGCCTAAACCCTATCCAATAATCAAAAAATACATCAGGCCTATAGTTATGTTGCCACTGTGTTAGATTGCTAACGACGACAGTGAAAACGTATGAAAAGCAAGTCTGTTGTGCACGTCATTTTAAACACACGTTCGAAACGAAAATAAACCAGTTTTACTGCTGGATGTACTAAAAACCCTACGCCAGCATGTTAGTGACGTTCTGTTAATTGTTGGCCCTGCGCTAGCTATTGTTGTAGCTTACTAGCTATTGGGGGAAATGCTGCCAGACGGAACCAGTCGAGCCAGCAGGTAAAAGAATCAAGCTATAGGCCTAGGGCCCAGTAGCCTAAACCCAGCTTTCGTTCTAGCCCAAAGGGCCCTTCATGAAAAGTCATAGGCCTAGCCAGGTAAAGCTAGGAAAATAAAACATGTTAGGCAGGGCCTACCTAATACTCAGCTTACAATGACCTAGGTTACTAGTGCCGACTAGATAATGAGCCAGGACTTGTTATGTACGACCTAACATGTGTAAAGGCCTAGGGCCCAGGCCTTGACTTAAAAGGCCTTTTGTCACTCGGTAGGCTTAAAGGGCCTACCCTAGGCCTAAATGAACCTAGGGCTTAGACATTTTTCAAAGGCATTGCAGCCTATGTATTAAACAAAGTAAAATAAAATGTAATTCGTTTCAGCAGTAGGGCTAGGCCCCTAGAAAAGCACAATAATAGCTTGACCTAGTAGGCCTAGCCTAGGCCTAGCCCTACCCTAGGCTACAAGCTTAGGGCCTGGGTTTACTATAGGCCCTAGGGCCTACGGCCTAGGCCCTAACCATGCTTAAGAGCGAAGGTTGCGAACATTAGCATAACCTTTTCGTCGGCCTACGTAATTTACCAACTATAAACAAATTGGTGTAAATTATTTAACTTTGTTTACTTACATGGTGTAATGTTCCGATCTTTCCTCACACTCTTCCCTGCATACGAGTAAATTTTTTTGGGTTTCACAATTCGTGAAGTCGTGTTGTGATGGTGTGGATTCACTCGTGCCCAACGTTTATAACTTTACATGCATTTGTTTTTATTAATTAAAACTGACTCGCTAACTTTACTTACATAGGTTTAAAATCTTATTCCCAAATTCGCCCACTATAAACATAATATATAAAATAATATATGGTATGTTTTGTGGGTAAAGTATCAATGTAAACGAACGAGGAACGATTATTCATCTTGTGAGTTTTATGAAATGGTACTCCTGCGGACGTATATCCCACCTTATTCCCAAAAATTAATTCAAGTCATCACCAAAGTAGACGAACGAATAGCAATAATATAATTTACAATTAAATAAAAAATAAATAGCTATTTGGATTTTTTTTTAAATTACAATTAAGTAATATAAATCGAACGTGGGTCTCGCAATTTGTTCAATTTGTTCACAATTTGTTGTGTAGAGGCTGGCAGACACCTTGTGCTTGAGACAAACTGCCTTTTTCTGTGAAAATTTCTAATACTTAAGTCTGAAAGTGGAAAAATAAATAAGAGAGAAATGTAAAATTATTGGTTATTGGATGAGCGTAGCGAGCGAAGCGAAGATTCCATTTCACTAAACTGAAGAAAAAAAACGGAATGTTCTTTTTTCTTTTTTTTCCTGTATTTTTGTGTGTCTGTTCACGATTCCGGCTAAACCGATACTCCCCAAATTTCGATGACATTTTAAAGGAGGCCTTCGAAATCTCTGAACGAAGAAATGCCACGATTTTGAGCGCAATCGAAAAATTATTTCTTATGAAAATCGCAATTTTAAAGATTTTTTTTCGATTTTTAAAAAATTCTTCAGCTTATAACACCTACATGCTTTATCCGATTTAATGATTTTTTCACAGAACCTTAATTTATGAATTTAGGTATTCGTGTGAAATTTTTTGCGCAATCGAAAAACTATTTCTCATGAAAATCGAAATTTTACGTTTTTTTCTTCTTTTTTAATTCAATTTTTTGACTTATTACACCTACATGCTTTATCCTATATTGGAATGATTTTTTTACAGAACCTTAATTTTATAAATTAATATATTCGTGTAAAATTTTGTGCGCAATCGAATAATTATTATTTCTTATGAAAATTTCAATTATTATGATTTTTTCCTTTTTTTAACTACGATGAATTAAAAAATTAAAAAATTAAGTTAATTTTTAATTTAATTTAATTTAATTTTAAAAAAATCTTCAACTTCGTAATGATTTTTTCACAGAACAACAGAAAATCCGCATAACACATGGCAGCTCAAAGCACCAATTACGCTCATCCAACAACGCGGCGGGGCTTAAGCGTTTTCCTAGTATAAGTCATTATCAATGGAACAAGACGTCATCCTTTGTGAAAGTTATGATACGGGAGCTTTTCGCTTTTAAAGGCTCCATTTCGATTAATTTGACATGTTTATTTATTTTATAATATTGCTTGGACCCCATGGGATAAGTGAGTAAAACGGTTACAGTACCCATATGGTTTTTGCTGTGGGAAAGATGTGGGTTTCCCACACCTGCTCCACACGCAATAGAAAAGTTATGTGGAATATAGCAGTACCGGGCCCCCTGTGGGAAAGGTATGGGTAAAGCCCACACTATCTGCCCACACCCGCCCACACATCACCCGCATGGAATCCACACGTACAAAAGCAAGGTTACCCACACCCCACATCCATTCCCCCAGTGCCCATACTTGCCCATGCCGCACCCACACTGTTCCAGTATGGGGCACACACCACATTGTGTTTTTCTGGGTAAGGATCTGCTACCGCCAAAAGCTACATTAATTGCTATTTACATTAAAAACTAGCAATAATACCATATTTATAATAATACACGGTTTTTCGTACACATAGAAAAGCAATTGACTAGTTTCTATAACACATTATCCCTTTTTTATGAATTTTTAATATGTAAATGAAATGTTCATGTTCCCATTTAAGTTTAAGTAACTAAATTCTCGTTTGTAATAGGCGATAGTCCGGTAATGACTCTCATTTGTGCAAAAAAATTTTTTTTTTAGTTAATCCGTTTGGGACCCACAACATATACACAGAATTAGCTTTTAGCCAGCTAACTATAAGCGCCCCATCCACCCCAAACAATGAAGAAGAAACCTTTGTAGAAATATTTGGTTGGTACATAGCCAAGTATAACAAGGTGAAGATAAAAATAAAGTTTTATCTGATACGAAACATCATAAAATAATGTATTGCATTTAGCAACATTAATGTTGCTATTTCTCCTACTTTCCTACTGTGATTATCTTCATCCTAAACTCCATCGCACTTCGTAATTTAATTTGTGGTGTTTTTGATGGCAATGTACAGGAACTCGAAAACATGGTCTTCAATTTATTTTCTCATCATCTTCTACATTTTTTAATTATGTCCTATTCATGCATTCTAAATAAATTTTATAACACGAGACTATAATTTGGTCAACTTTTGGCAACTGTTTGGCTGCTTTTTAACGACCTCTTGGGAACCTAGTGGCAAACGTTTGGCGTATTTTTGGCAATTCCTTAATGAATTCTTGGCTGTCTTGTAAAGGTTGCGAACAGGTTACCAAGAGGTAGTATTTGACATAAAACGAGTTGTTGGCTTACTTTTGGCTTCTTCTCTTCTTCTGGCGACTATACTGGGTGAACTTCTTAGTTCTTGTTTAATACTTTAAAGTAACCTATTAGCTAACTGCGTGTTGACCGTTTGTTCTCCCCTTGGTAACCGGTTGGGTTGATTGGATATTGCTTAACGTCTCATATTAATGCACTTTGGCTATTCGAGACGATGAGTGGAGGTAGATGAGGAGGAAGTATCAGCAGAATGGAAGAGGGGAAAACCCGGTACCGGCACGTAGCCTACTCCGTTCGATAAGTACCAAGGGGACCAATGGCTTAATATCCTATCCGAAAGGACGGTGTAATCATTCACAGTCATATAGGGGTAACCAGTTGGAAACCTTCTGAGATCTACTAGGAATACGCACTATCAGATCGGGATTGAACTTGAAATAAGTAATCTAATAGTAAAAAGGCCAGTTATTAAAGCAAGTTGCAGGTTTCTCTCTCTTATGGTTTCATCAAATCTTGACAAATGGCGAAATGGATGCCGTTGGTGTCACAGTGCAGATGTAACTTGCTGAACACATTAAACACTCTTCATCCAATGACATGCCCCATGTGTGAACCAAATTTAAACATTGTATTGCCCATTTTAGAAGATGTTTTATTGAAGCTGAATTAAACTCAGTATAGGTGGGTAGAGAGCTAATGGCTGGCTTGCTAAAACTGAGAATGGAAATTGGTAATAGTTAATTCTGTGTTGATGTTTGTGGGTCCAAACGGATAAACTATGAGAAACCAAATTTTACACCAATGACAATCGTCTACCGGGCTATCGCCTTCAACAATTGAGAATTTAATTACATTAACTTAAATGGGAAAATAGACATTTCCATTTTCATATTTAAAATTCATTAACAAGATAATGTGTTATAGAAACTAGTCAATTGCTTTTCAATGTGTACGAAAAACACGTGTAGCCTCATTGTTATAAGATATATATGCTAGTTTTTAATGTCATGGCAATAAAATGTAGATATGCGGTAGCAGATCCATATAGGCCCTACTACATTGTTTCTAAAAAGTATTGAATTGATATAACACACGTAATTTTTCAATAGCGTGCCCTACTTTATACCATCAAATAACAAGATGATATCATTAAATTTACGTGGTTTATGTGTGTGACGGCCTTCTTTCAAAATGGCCGCCATTTGTGCCATTCTGTTATGTATTTACCCAATTTCAACATTCTGTCATCAAATTTAAATAAAAAACAATATGTTTCGCCGCCATCTTGTAAAATGGCCTCTATTGGTGTCGTGGGACAATTCTGAAAAAGCCCAACATTCAAATCAATTTTCAGTTATATTCCTAATATAGTGTGTCAAATATTATATGTGTATCATAAACGAACAATCCGTATAACTTATCTGCATGTCTTATAATATGTAATTTTCTATAAATAATCCTATTATGTTCCCAGGATGACCAAATATATCATTTAATTGATAATTTCATGGAGAATCCAAATATAACTTCAGTTTTACTACAGCTGTAATAAAAATAATAGAAAATTTGTGAAACCAAGAGCGTGTTCTATATGCATGTGCCTAAAAGAAGATGGCGTCGTAAAAAACTTAGGACCAGAATGGCATATGTCTACCCAAGATTTTTTCTATCCTTAAAATACACTTTAACAGGATTAGAAGATAAAATCCATCCAGGTCGAAATACCTACGGGTCTTATGGCCAGGGACTGCACTATCATGTGCAAATCACAGGATATTAATGAGAATCATTATACGCACATGTTAAGTTTTGTAAATTATTTTAGTTTGAAAAGCCCAATTATATACAAATTCTGTTATAGCCATCTTGTTGCCAATATGCTGACACACATTAGTGATTTTTTTCCAAAAATCATCGGATTGATATTGTACACTTGAGATGTCCGTAAATTAAGGTGTAGTTAGGAAAAAGTGGGTTCGCGAGGTCTATTTCGACCTATAACAGACTATTCCATTGTTGTATTTTTATGTAAATTGCATTTGTATTGTTGCAAATTTTCTTTTGAATTGAATACAAGTAAAATCAAGTGTCTGCAATCATTTTTCTGACATTTATTTTGGTTTTAGTAAGTCAATGTGCGGCGTTAGAAATGAAGCGTCGGCCATCTTTGAAGCGTCGTGACGTATTGTTAGCAGTGAAATTTTTTCTTCAGTTATACAACAATACATGCTCCATGATGTGTAGAACCAATTGTATGGGTTAGCCCTTGCCCCCAAGTTGAGCCCAACTTTCGACCGAGATGAACGACTAATTGCTGTCAAGTTTCTATTGTTACTGGTTGATTGTTATTATAAACAAACAAAAACTTATATTAAAATCATTATTTCTACTGGCTAACTTTTTCAACTTTTTTTTTCATAAGGTACTACATCACCATAACCTTAATGCCCATGTGAAATATGAACGTTGTAGCCCCACCCGTTTGGTCAGAATCGGCCCAAATGTCACAAAAATATTGCACTAAAAATCAAAAAAATCGTAAAAGTAAAATATTCATGAGAAATATTTCTTCGATTGTACCCAAAAACGTGACACGTCTAAGTTCAGAGATTTCGAAGGTCCCCTCCAATTTTCATCAAGATCGCTTTTGCCGTTTGCCCGGAATCGTGCGAACAAACAGACAAAAAAACAAACAAAGAAAAAAACACCCGAGCTAAATTTTTTGGGGGGTCAGTGAAATTGAAGTCTTCGCTTCGCTCATCCAACAATTAACAAATAAATAAATTGTTACTAGGGTGTATAGTAAGTCCATTAAAAGATATGAAATACTAATGGGCAATGTTTTAAAATTTCCGACAAAATATATGTGTACATTTTTGTTGTTGTTGTAAATTGGGGGAAGTAGTGGCCTAGGCCTAGTGTGCACAGAAACACCCGAGTGACAAAGGTTGACAACTGTGCTACATCTCTGCGGTTAGATCTAGCCTAGTCCAGCTAGGGCCTACCTGATGTGGGTGAAGACACTCGCTAGGGTGTTGTCCCTTCTGTGGACATCTCTTCTCGGACGTAGCTCGGTCCAGCAGAGGAACAGACAAACAGCAGACGAGACTCCCTGTAGGGCAGCTTCGGTGCATCTGTCACGCACATGTTGCTTCAACGAGAGCTTTCTCAGGACAGCCTGAGACAGACAGACACCAATAACATAACCAGGGGGCAAAATTAGCGCTTGCCTGAGGCTAGTGAAACGTTGCTCGGGCTAGTAAGAATCCTATTTCACTAGCCCAACGGGCGAGTACTTTTACCGGAGATTCCAATTACCGCTCAAAAATATCTTAATATTTTGCGCCGATAATCTGACAAGTTTCCAGTAGTTGTGCGCTAGGGTAGGCCTACCTAGTATGGAAAATCTTTCTAAACGTAAACAAAATAAAAATCTTAATTTAAGCTCATCTTATATTATTATTATGGTAAAAATCATTTACAGTCACTCCTGTAGTCCCTCACACCCACACGACAAACCCGTATGACAAACACGTATGATCAGTTTACATCAATAAAATCTATTTGATTGTGGGCTAGTAAGAATACTCTTGGGCTAGAGGACTATTGGTGCCACTAGTCCGAAGGGCTGGTGGCCAAAATTGTTAATTTCAAGTTTCGACCCCTGAACATAAAAATTCTAAAATAAATACTGCATGCAATTGTTTTGACTGTGTATTGTTCAGTGTGTTAGGAGTGTATTTTATCATTCTCCGGTTAACAAGTTCTAGTGTTTTATAATATAGCCTAACCATTCTAAATAGGAAATATTTGAAATATTTACTTTTAACTGTAGGCCTAGTTCATTGTTGTGTCTGCATCTATGTAATTAGATTTATTAAGTTGTCCTTTGTAAATCAGTTTTTTAACTGAATAGGAATAGATGTCAAATAAATAAAAATATAAAAAGGCGCCAAAAAAGCATGGGCGAAGTGGGGAGAAAAGTCCTATGGCGGTCAAAACCAGATGGATGCTGCCTTGATGTATATTGCTGCATTTGCTGGGCATTCATTTCCCTTCTATTTGGTAGTAGTAGACTATATCCCACACATAACAAAAACTTGTAAAAATACAGCCAAACCTTACACACTAAAAAAAAATGAGATCTAAAAAAAGCCCAAGCTCATCTACCCTTCCACATTTGCGCATTCTTAATTCATAAACATACAGTGTCCCGTAACAACATCATTGAAAAGCTTGGCAAAATAGAATTTTCAACTATAAATTTAAACGTAATAGTTAAACCAAATTCTTTTTTTCTAATTAATTTTAATGTAATGGTCATGCAAATTCTATTTTGCCAAGCTTTTCAAGGATGTTGTTCGGGACACTGTAAATAAAAATAAAAAATAAAAAAAATTTATTTAGGTCTCCCCACTAGTTATATAACGTTTTTCAGGGGGGGACTTTAAACCCAAAGGACCAAGCCAACTCTGCAGGCCCGCGCAATGGGACGAGTGAGCGAAAACCAACCCAAAGATCGATATTTTTATAAAATAATCAAAACCCCTTTCCAGAATAAGTCAGGTCGGGGGGTGCATTCACCAATTCTCGGGTGGGATTTTCGGTTTTTGTACCAGTCAACACCTCCTCATTATTTCGATGTCTTCTAGACGGGCTTTTCTACGTTCTCTCCTTTTCTTTCTATTCCCGGGTCTTTCTTCATTAAATTTTTTCCCATGTTTTTCCTCTTTCTTCAATTTCCCATTTTATTTGGTCCCCCCTTATCTCTTGGGGGTCCAACTCTTCTTATCCCCCCATGGTGTTCAAATTCTCTTTTGGTATTCTATCTTTTTTTCATTTTGTCGTCCCCATCCCATCGAATCTTTTTTTCCTATTTTATTTCGTAAATTTTTCCACTCCTATTTTTTTCTTATTGTTTGCCCCGTCCTTTTCTATTTTTTTAAAGGGCTACAGAACTTCTTAAAAATTTCATCTCTGTGCTTGTAATCTGCGTCTTCCTTTCCTCTTTTGCCCATGTCACGGATGCATATGATATTTTTGGGGGGAAAATACATTTTGTACAATAACATCTTGCACCTGGATGATTTTTTTCTTTCCCATAATTTTTACGTACATTGGTAAAATTTGTCTGCTAATATAATTCCCTTGATATTTCGGCATCTTTTTTTGCGTCCTTTGTTAGTATATTTCCGAGGTATTTAAAGCTTCTGCAATGGCCAGCTTTTCCCCCGTATATTATCTTCTTTTGTTTTTGGTTTACTTTTTTCTTTATATAATTTTTCACTCTTTTCAATGTTTTATTTTCATTTTAAACTTCAGTGTTCCTCATTCCATCTATCTACGCCTTCTTTTTCTTCAATGTATCTCCCCATCTCACTATATCATCTGCAAATATCATATTTTTTAGAGTTTCATTTTTCTGTGGGTTAAACTTTACGCAGATGTTACCATAAAAGGGGAAATAATGTAGGTGACATCAACTACCTTGCCGAGCCCCCGTTTATTTAAAACCCAAGTATTTTTCCCCAAAAAGGGTGTTTGAACCAGCTTTTTTTGGACTATGTGCTTTTGAATTCTTGTTATTAGACTCGTTCTACTTCCTTTTTAAAACTTTCCCCAAAGCTTTTGCTTTTTGGGGGCCCTGTCATAGCTTTTTTACATCCAAGAATACCTGAACATTTTTCCCCCTTTTTCCCACTTTTTTTCCATTATTTGTTGAGCGCAAATTAGATCTAGGGTTGAGCGGCCAGCCAAAACCCCATTTTTCCTCTCTAAAATTGGCTCTATTTTGTCGTAGTCTTCATCTAGTATTTCTCGTATATCTTTGCACAGGGCTCATCGCGTTTTTTCCTCATAATTTTTCCCTTTTCCTGCCCCTTTTTTAAAATGTTGGCACAAATTCCTTTTCCCCCCAGTCATCTGGTACCTTCTTTTTTTTTCCCAAAGCTGACTGGTCACTCCCCCACATCCAACCCATGCCTGCACCCCCCGCACCCTTGATCATTCCAAAAACTATTTCACCTCCCCGAAGCTTTACCATTTTTCATGGCTTTTACTGCTTAAAAATACTTCCCCTTTTGATATTTCTTTTCCCTATTATTTCTTCTATTTCTTCCTCATTGGTGTCGAAAGATTTTATTTTTGGGGGTTCCCCTTCCGGTTTGTTATGTTAGCAGGTAACTGGCATATTAAGTGGTTTTTGAAATTTTTCTTCCACATGTTTTCCCTTTTTTGGGTCAGTAATAAGAGATTCATTGTTGTTGGTCGGGTTATTTGTGTTTCTTCTGTTTTTCTTTTGTTTCCATTATCCATAAAAACAATTTTTTTATTTGTACAAAGTCCTTCTCTAATTTGTCTGCAAATTTTTCCCATTGTTTTTTCTTTTCTTCCATTACTTTTTTTTTAGCTTCATATTACTTTTTTGTACTTTTTCATTTTTTTTTAGTCCTTTTTTTATCCTTTTCCTTTCGGGCTACATTTTGCGTTTAACACTGTCTTCCTCTCCTTTCCACCACCAGTTTCCTTTTCCTTTCTTATGCCACCGCCCTTTCCGCATTTTTCTTCAGCAACTAATAAAACGTTTTAAGTAATTTCCACCCCTCATCTACTGATAACAAATCATGTTTTGGATACTTTCCTCTATCTGTCTCTAAAGGCAGCAGCAGTCTCCCCCTGTAGTTTTCATTCTTGATTTTGGAATCTTCCTCTGGGATATATCCATGATTTTTGGCTTTTTTGTTACTCTTTTAAGGTTTCAAGTAGTTGTGTCTCCATCTAGAGACACGCTGGAATTACTTTTTCATCAGGATATCTTTGGCCATGTTTTATTATAATAATATAACAATAACTGACTCAGATGAGCCCCCCAGGCGTACCGAGTTATTTTTGATCCTTTTTCTTCATGAACCAGTATTTCCCATTCGAAGTCCATTCCTGGCCACAAATCAAGTAATTTCTCCTCCTTGTTTCCTTGGCCCCTACCATGGACCCCTAGTACCTCTTTTATATCCCCTTCTTTCTCTCCCTACTTTTGGATTTAAAATCTCCCCTAATTATTTAATTTTCTCTTGTGATTTTTTTCCCAATTGTTCAAGCCATGCCTCCTTTTCGCCTCGCTAACCCCAATTTGGTGATAGCATTGTATGTCTCTAAAGTACTTTATTTATAAAAATTTTAATTTTCAAAAAATTCGTCACTCTTATTTTCTACATGGGGCAATGTTTTTTTTCCACTTGGGCTGATGATAAATCCCCCTCCTTTTTGCCTTCATTTGTGCCCGACCATAATAATTGTATCCCTTTTCTCAGTTTTTTGGGGTTCTATCCCTTTTCCCTTAGTCTCGACAGTCCCAATACTCCAAATTTTTCGACCCAAATTTCATCTACTAATTTTTCAATTTTCCCCTTTAAAGTAAGAATATTTAGGGGTTCCTATTTAATATTGTATGCCTATGTTTTTTTTGTTATTATATCTATTTGTTCTTTTTTATTGTACCCTTTCTTTTTTTGTCTTTGTCATCAGTGTTTTTTTATTTTCTTCTTGATCTCCACACCACCTTGGTGAAAATCGGTTTTTTTCCCAGATATGGTATTTTTGTATTTTTGTGGTTTTTGACTTTTGGTTTTGTAGGGCTTCTGGGTGGTCTTTTCCCTTTCTTGCATTAAGTTTGGTTTTGTAATCCTTTTTTGTGCCCCCCTTTGTGCTTCCCTTTTTCCCGTTTTTATTATTCCCCCCAAGTTTGACATGTCTAAGAACGTTATATTTTTTTCTTTACAAATATTTTTTATATTGGGGTTGCATTTTCTCCTGTCCATGTGGTCAGGCCACTCATTTATTTGTGCCCCCCCTTAAACTTCTGTTTTGTTTTTGGGCAATAATTCCCGCACTTGTCCCCCTCAAATTTTTTGGTTTCCAGGGCCCAACTCTTTTTGCATTTTTCCCACTGTATGGAAACTATTTTCGCTTTTCTTTCCCTATTCCCGATTTTTTTTGTAGCCTTTTATTTTAATACCTGGGTATGTCACTCATACCCTTGTGTTCACGAATTTTCCCGCTGTTCTTCCCCATAAATCACCTATAATATAGCTTGGTATTTTGTATAGTCCTATATTTGTGGTTTACTTTTTCTTTGGGAGTCCCCCAAAATTCATTTTAGTCCCCCTTTTTTTCTCAGTTTTCCCTTTTTCTTTCTCTTTTACTTCCTGAACCCTTTAGCTCTTCACCTGTTGTTGTCAGGGCCTCGTTTAGAATTTCTTTTACCCCCTTGATGTTTTTGGCGATTAGACTTGTTCCTGGTTGTTTGTTTTAAATCCCGTTGTGATCAAAATTTTGTCTGGCTTTTTGTTGTTTAGGCCTTTCTTTTTTGGGCCCAAATCCTCCAAGGGGTTTTAGGGCTTTTTTGATGCCTAGGGCTTTAGCGTGTGGATATCATTGAATCCAGCTGCGTTGTGGATCCTTTTCTTTCCTTGATTTTCTATTAGTTTTGTCGTATTCCTCCACATATTATTTAATCTGTTATCTAGCATTTTTCT
The DNA here is from genome assembly GCA_024449915.1 of Sweltsa coloradensis. Classification (NCBI taxonomy): domain Eukaryota; kingdom Metazoa; phylum Arthropoda; class Insecta; order Plecoptera; family Chloroperlidae; genus Sweltsa; species Sweltsa coloradensis. The sequence continues at coordinate 206,431 of JAMZAV010003419.1, forward strand.
TCCTCCTTTTTGCCTTCTAAGTCCCCTCCAAGGTCACCAATCTAAATTTTCATTTTTCCCATTTTGGTTTTCCCAAACCCGGGAAAATGTTTTTTTAGATCCAGCTGTATGTTTCCACTCGTAGTGCATTTTTCACACCCCCTTTATTCTGTTTTAACTTTGGGCTACACACCTGCCCTTTTCCCTTTTTCTTTTCTTCTGCTTTTTCCCAAAGTTCCTACTTTTTCACTCAGGGTTTTAAACATTACTCAACATACTTATTGTCTGACCATCCCCTTCCACTTTCACTAAAGTCCTACACCGCACATGCCATTTAATTGGTTCCCCCTCTTCCTTATAGCCCCCCTTACCCCCCTTTGACCAGTCCTTTCCTGTGGTTATCCTAGGTTAACTTGTTAAAGCCCAATTCTAGCCCCCAAATCGGCTTTTTTTTGCTACAGGTATAAATTTTACCTCAAGTTCCTGACTGTTGTTTGTAGGCATATTTCCTACCTTTTTTTTTCCAAACCCCGTGATCTTTCTACTGCACCCACACCCCCATTCACTTTTTGTTTTTTTTTCTATATCCTTTCTATTTACCCTGACATTTAAAATGGGACCACTGGAAAAGAAATACACGGGCTCCCCCCCTACTATTTTTCTTGATCTCCAACTTTTGATTCTTCCTTTCATATTTTAAAAGGAAAAATTCACCACTGTCCACTTTCATCCCTTTTGTTTTTTATCATAATATAAACATAAATTTTTAAAAGGAAATATAGCAATCGGTGGGATGGACAGGCGAACACCGGGGAAAACGCCCCGAATCAGCAAGGCCCATTAGAAAAACTCTAAAATTTATTATGTGCTTCGTTGCCAAGGACGGCTCCAAAAAACACCGTTTTTCAAACTCCTAAGAAAGAACGATGGACTTAACCAAATCAAAGTTAAAAAAACTTTTACTTTTCGGGAAACGAACCCGGGGCCATCGCATTGGAAGCAATACGCAAAAACCCACGACCCAAAGGCCAACTTTATGAATTAAGAATGCGCAAATGTGGGAAAGGGTAGATGAGCTTGACCTTTTTTTTTTGATCCATTTCTTTTAGTGTGTAAAGGTTTTTGGTGATTTTTACAAGTTTTGTTATTGTGGGGTCTCATTACTTTTCAAATTTTATTGCAAAATTATTTTTTAAAATATTAATTATCAGTCGATTTAATTGCTATGGTATTACCAATTAACAATAGAATGAAAAAATAAAGTGGTCCAAAGACTTGCTTTTTGTAAACAATGTAGGCGATTATTGTCACGTAACTATAGTTACTTGTTGATTGTATGCCTGTATAAGGCTTATTTTAAAACCTTTATTTGGAAGCCTTCCAGCAATTTTTTTTTAACTTTTTCTTTCAAAGGGAATTACATCACTATTACCTTAATGTCCATGTAAAATATGAACGTTGTAGCCCCACCCGTTTGGTCAGAATCGCTGGGCCAGTAGAGTAGTAGTAGCCAGTAGTAACTAACATCCTTAAAGTGATTTTGAGCATGTTTCAAGTCATTTTTTCACCAAGAAGGAATGCTCGTACCCCAACCAAATTTGGCATGTGTTGTCGGACACCTAAATCCCCTCGATTTTGATAGTTTTCAAGTTCACATCACGTTTCATGACGGCTGGGTGACACCTCGAAATCACCCCAACTCTGCTTGCTGTATAAGGTGCCTGAGTGTGTAGCGCACCGCGGCTTGGCTGCGGCGCCCTAACGGGCACCTAGATCGACCTTAGTTACAATACGCATTTTTTGTTTAGTTATTGCCAATAGAAGGGTATTTAAATACTCAAAATATTGCAAACATTTTATTTATTTTATGTCATGAAGAACATGTTAATATCTAATTTTAAGAAGAAAAAAATATTTAAGGGCTCGACAACCGTTAGGTCCTAATGCGCCACTCTAGCATGTAGGGGATATGGGAAGAATAATTAAATTCATTCATTCATTAGATAATTAATCAATTTCATTTTACAGAAATGTCCCATGCTGGTCAGAACCAGCCAAAGTGGGAGGAAAGGGGGGTTCTCCAGTCGTGGTAGTCATCGTTTTTGTCATCGTTCACGCTGTCATTGTCGTCGTCGTCGGGGAGGTCGTCAATGGGTGGGGTTATCTGTTATCAGACATCAATAATAAATATGGGCATAATCTTATTTAATAGACTACCTGCTGACATTAAAAACTTAACAAATACCGACAAACAGATACTAGCAATAAAAACATACCTAACAGAAAACTGTTTCTACACAATAAATGAATATAATATCACCAATGAAAGAGATGACATGTTTACCTGGTAGATAGCAAAATATATCACTGTTTTATCATTGTTGTATTCATTCAACATCTTGCTGTGGAAAAGCATTTTGTAAATATGTATGTTTATATTATAGTAGTTAGTCTTATGTAACAGGCTATTTTAGTTATTTTATAGTAAACCAAATTGTATTGAATTGTATTGTTTTATTTTATTGTGTATAGCCTATATACGGTACATATATATATTCATAATGTATTGACAAACCCAATGTTACAATGTAACCTACATGGATGCTAATAAAACTGAACTGAACTGAACTGGGCATTGGAGCCTAACCTGAAGACCCAGGTTTATAATGTAACCTTGAATGTTTTTTTGCACGATAATTCTACAGGACTGTGTCTTGTTTAATGAAGGTTGAAGGAAGATGCCGGGAGTTGGAACAAATTGCACTAAATTCATGTTAGGTTTTTCCTGGCTTAGCCGAGATGCTCGTCAAGCAGTAGGCCTCAGTAGATTTTATTGAGTAAAGAGGCAGCCAAAACCATCAACTTTCTTACAGAAGAGGCATGTCATGCTTTTGTAGAAGTCATGATTTTGTGGGAAACTGATTGTGTAGGCCCTACTATGATGGATTTTATTGTGTTTTATACCTACCCTACCGGTACCTACTTTATTAATTGTGGTCAGGCCCACCTATGTTGTTGTCAACAGGGTTGGCTGGTTATTGGTTATTGGCATTGCACTGAACTGAAGACTGAACTGAAGTCTTGAGCCTAGCCTATGCCGAACCCGATTTTTCGAAGACCTCTGAAGGGCACATGCAGTTTTTAAATGTAATTATGACAACGATAAACAATAAATAATTATAACAAAGGCTGTCTAGAAAAAGACATGCACCAAATGGCCAAGACAAGAAATAATAATTTGCACAAGCATTTTAAATGTATTAATGTAATGTAGGCCTATAGGCCTATTACAAATGCACTACAGGTAGGCCTAGGCCCTATTTGAAAAAAACACGCTTCATTCATCATTGTGCATCAATCACATCGATATACTGCACAACTTTGATTATAATTGGGGATCTAAATAAAAGCACAATCATGCCATATTGGTCATCCATAGGGTTACGCGCTATTTTACGCTGCTTCCGCCATTTTACAATTTAAATTTTGTGGCCAAAACAGAGAGGACTTCATTGCTCGCTTGATTTTCACCGAACGACGATTGGGGTATCTAAAGAGTGCATCGCTCATCCTAAATTATCAAACAAAACAGAGTGCGCTCAGAACCCATTATCAAACGCTCTGGAGTCTACGCAGAGCATTCCGAGCAAACAGATTTCATTATCAAACTGCCCCACAGATAGGGTGTCCATTCGTCCCGTTAAAAACGGGACAGTCCCGTTTTTAGGGACCTGTCCCGGTGTCCCGACAACTGTTCACGGGACGCTGTTTTGTCCCGTTTTTGTAAATATACCGATTTCACGTGTAGCTCGTGGCTCGTCTGCTGTAAATTTACGGACTACGCGTATTCTGTATACACTTTTCTGCTGGCCTTGACTTTGCACGAATGAATGCGTCATCAGCAGGCGGAGTGTAGAGGGGGGTGGGGTTGGTTGACGGCATCAGTTATACCTACACGAATTGTCCCGAGCCCCAACGAAGTTTTTGTCGTTTTGCAGCCGAGCAACATGACAAAACATAACTGTGAGTATCACAATAAATATTTAATTTGATAATTCACCCAAAACAAACCTTCCTTGGGTCCTTGCTTGCTCAGATCGTTGTAAATGCTGTCGTGAGGAAAAAATATCAAAAAAATTTAGAGTGCTTGCAAGCCTACTTCGCCTGCTTATTTGTAGAACTGATTGTATTCAAACAGATAGAATATATAGTTCACAATTCGATATTTAATTATTATTAGCAGCAATTAAATGGTGGGGAAGCTAATTTTGATTTGAAAACATATTTTTACTTCATAGCCTCACTTTTACGAGATAGTTTTTTCGTCTCGTACGCATGAGTGTGTAAAATGCCGCCGCCTAAACGTGTGTTTTCAATGACGATGTTAAGATTAAGAAGGACTTTCCTTATCTTGTTAGACACGAGACTGATAATGACAAAGTGTTTTGTACGATCTGCAAAGCAACATTTTCTATAGTTATTATCCATTAAGGTAATCCCCCGAGTTGCCATTTTTCAGTTAAAACATGACAAAATAATTGTAGTATGGTGAAAATTTTTTTCGCCTTCGGCGAAAAGGCCTCCGGCGGCTGGGGCTTCGCCCCAGACCCCAGCTACAGCCGCCAGAAGTTTGTTCCCGCTTTTTTGGTTTGAAATCTGGACACCCTACCCACAGAAGTTTTACTCACCCTTAAACCCTTGGCAGCAAGCAGAAACCCAATGGTCAGGTACAACACCAACTCCAAAATACATGACAATGGATTCTCCCCGTGAAGAAAAATTGTGGCGTACCTTTCCAATCTAGGCGCGCAATTCTTTATGAAGCGACACAATTTGATAGTTGTTTTGTTACTGTAGAGTGAAGAGAAGTATATTATTGCAGGTAGGCCCAACATATTGGTAAGATAAATAAATAAATAAATTTTAAAAATAACACTAGCCCTAGGGTTTCTGTAATAACAATCAATCGATGACAACAAACAGTCTAAGCATGTAGGCCTAAACCACCGCCGTCTGGATGCATAATTGTACCTTAAAGGTCCTGTCAGACGATTGAGAAAATCGCGCGAGTAACTCTCTGGGAGTAGGCCTACACTTGTTTACATGGAAACCTCACCGCCTCCCGTCAGACGGTGAGCCAGCTCGCGCGAGCTCGCGCTCGCTACGAAAAATGTCCAGCTTGTTCAACTTCCTAGCAAGTCGAGGTAGCGAGAGCCAATCAGAACCCACTACCATAGCACGTGACCAGTGAACACCAATAGGTGGCGTTGTTGTTACCTTCATTGACTGTCGTGTGACAAGGATGGTAATAAACTCGCGCGAGCCAACTCGCGCGATTTTCTCAATCGTGTGACAGCCGCTTTACATACATCCAGACGGTGGTGGCCTAATTAAACAAAATTCAACATCAGTGTAGCACATTATTTCCTGTAGGAAGGGCCTACATATTTACATTTATTCAACTCAACAGTTTTATTTGGGAAGCAAAGATGATTCAGAGCGCTTTTTGCTCTTTTTGCTCTCTTCTAGTTACCAGCGCAAACATCAGCATCACTGTAGCTATCATGTCCACAAAGATTAACAAAGGAAAGCTACACTATCCAGTAGACCATGTGTTAAAGAAGAAGGTGCTAATCTAGAAGGCCACACGGTATTTTCTAGCTACAGTGCTGCTGGTGTTTGAGCTGGAAGTGGTAACTAAAACGAGTTGTACCAAATGAGAAACTGCCCCCTTAATCCCCCCCGCTAGTTTGCATTGATATGTCTCTTTGTGAGGATAGTTAGCCGTAAAAATATCTTGGTGTAGGCCTAGAGCCCATGCCGGTACTTTTTCTGCTGGGGGGGGTCCAACTTTTTAACAATGCAATGTAATGCCCAGTTCACATAAAGTCGTAGTCGTAGTCCTAGTCACAAGCAATGGTAAAGTATAGGGAACACGTCGTATGGTTTAGTCTTAGTCACAGTCGTAACAAAGATGAAAATTTTCATCTTTCTTTACGCGAAGTTCTTTGTTAAAACCATTGCTTGTGACTACAACTACGACTCTCTGTGAACTGGGCATTAGGGGAAAAGTAGGTTAGGGGGAGTGGGGGGGGGCGAATCATAATAACGATAATATTGTAAAACGTACGCGCTTCCCCCCCCCCCCCCCACCACCACCACCAACCTACTTTTGCCCTTTCATCGCAGTGTTGATAAGTTAGACCCCCACAACTGCAAAAGTACCCCTAAGTCTACATTTGGACAAGGGGTTGAACTGGGAATGCCAAGTCAATGAGGTGCCTAGGCGGAGGCCTAGTTAAAGAAGGGCATAGGGTACCTAGATCTAGCTGGCCCTACCTACACAAAGCCAAGGAAAGGCCTCCTAGGCCTAACCCTACTATGCCCGCACTTTGTCGCTATGGTTTCTCGCGAAGATTAATTAATTAAGTAGGAACTTATAAGTACTTGGGGGTGATGTTGGCAGAGGATTCGTTTTGAAAAATCTAAGAAGGGCTAGCCGGGGAGAAAAAGATCGGGCGTATAAGGTGGTGGTTAGACCTGTCCTGGAGTATGGTGCGGCGGCATGGGATCCGTATAAGCTGGGGGAGGTTTTGGAGGTAGAGAAGGTTCAACGTAGGGCGACAAGAAGGGTTACGGGGAAGGTTAGGCGGTGGCGGTGGGAGGATGATGATTGGATGAGCGAAGCGAAGACTTCAATTTCACTGACCCCCCAAATAATTAAGCTCAGGTGTTTTTTTTGTTTTTTTTCCTTCTGTTTGTTTGCACTCTACTGGGCAAACGGCATATGCGATCTTGATGAAAATTGGAGGGGACCTTCGAAATCTCTAGGCCTAAACTTAGACCTGCCACGTTTTTGGGTACAATCGAAGAAATATTTCTCATGAATATCGTAGCCTACTTTTACGATTTTTTTTTAAAATTTAGTGCGATATTTTCGTGACATTTGGGCAGATTCTAACCAAACGGGTGGGGCTACAACGTTCATATTTCTCATGGACATTAAGGTAATGGTGATGGATTGCTTTTTGAAAGAAAAAGTTAGCCAGAATCCATAGAATAAAGGTTTTAATATGAGCTTTTTGAGGTTTATATAATAATAACAATTAACAAGTAACAAACAATAAAAACTTGTCAACAATCACCTACAATGCATTCAAAAAGCACTTGCAAAGGAAAAGTGGTCCTACGCAAACTAAAAACTTATAAAAAAAGCTCATTCATCAACGCGACTAAAAAAAGCGTTGGCGAAGCGGCCTAGTAAGGGGAATGTAGAGAGGGTATTTGACAGTGTCACTACAATGTTAGGAGAGTAGGGGTGGGAGTCATTAGAGGGAAGAAGAAGGAAGGTTAGGTTGTGCAATATGTACAGGGCGGCTTTGGGAAGTACCGGTAAAGGGTGTGGGGGACATCTGCAATAGGCTACAGGAGGGGGTTTACAGGGGAAGGGGGGATCATTCATGGAAGTTCCAGCGTCAAGTATAGTAAGAACGGATCTGGGTCGGTATGGTTTCTTGGAAAGGACTGTTAGGGAATGGAATGACTTGTCTGGGGATACTGTAGCTAGTGGGTCTTTGAGGGAATGTAGGCCTATATCGTTTTTAGGGGAGGACAGTAATTACAAAGTGTCTATTTTCACCTCGGGGGTGTCTGGAAGATTGATTTTTGCTATTTTCACCCACTTTATAGATATGTGCAGGGGGCCCAAAATTTTATTGGTAGGCCCCTACTTCTTTGGGGCACTTCTGTACTTGGCGGGTCCCAACATTTTTTTTTTCAATGAAAACATACACACCCGAAATGTGTCTGGGGGGAGTGAGTAGTTGCCACCGGGCGGAAGGGCCTATTCGTAGCCGTTGAGAAATGTTATGTTATTATGTTATGGAGTTTTTTAGGCCTAGGGCCTATTTGTAGTAGTAGTAGTAGTAGTAGTAGTAATTTATTTATTGTAGCACTTGGCTATTTTACATATTAATACATGTTATAACATTACAATTTAAATAATAATACAATTCAGCTTATATTATTCATCCACACAACTTAATTTAAAAATATATATAAAAATATATGCATTATATCAATTCAGGAAGCAGATGTAATTTTTTTAAATAATAAACAGGTCACAAAATGCTTTCTGCATTAGTACTGTTTATCCCAGAAAGTTCCCTGCTCATATGATTTAGGTGCCAATTTTATTTCTCCGATTAACTTTGTGCACTTAGCTCTAAATGATTTAGTATTTTTCTAACTCTCTTATGTCCTTTGGAATTCTGTTAAATATCTTAGCTCCTTTATTAAAAAATGACTTGTCACCGCTTCCTGCATTGGATTTGTCTACACCCACATTGATATTCCCTCTTGTCCCATACATATGTTTTTTTTCAATATATTTATTAATTTCCCTTTTAGATATTCAGGGGCACTTCCCTTAAAAATCCTGTGTAAGAAAGATAATGTATGAGGGAACTCTTGTCGCTAAGCGGGTCAACTTTCAACCACACTTTTTTCCCAATAAAATCAATGGAAAACAACTACAAATTAGAAATAAATCTGTAAAAATTCAATATCAACAATTTATTTCAATACCCTTTTGCAAAATTAACAATTATAGGGAACCATATTACTCACAAACTAATTTCACTGTTATTAGTGTCACGGCGGCCATCTCTCCTTCTCCGACGTCCCAAACCAAAACCCCAAACTTACTTTTAAATTCTGTCCTTTTTTTTTGCCCTTTCGGCCCCGTCGTGTTTGTTTGTTGTACCCTCTGTTTGGGGGCTCCGCCCCCCCGCCCCCGTGTTTTTCACTATTTAATTGTTTACTTAAAAACAATACATATTTAAAAATTATTTATTAAAAACCACAAACCAAAAAGGGTTTGGTACACCTACTAAGAAAATGACAATGACATAGCCAAATCCAAAATGGCGCTTGACAGGGGACGACGTTCATTTTTCAATAATGTAAATTTTTTGACATTATTCGTGTAATTCGAGGGGTTTTTACTATTAATTACTCACTAAAAGGCCCGGTACTTAAATATTAACTTATTCAAATTTTGTATTGTTTTCCATGATTTTTTTGGAAAAAAAATTTTGGTTTGAAAGTTGGTTGAAAGTTGGACCCGCTTGCGACAAAGTGCCGTATTGAGCAGTATTTATCCTTAATAAAAGCCACCCAAGAGCTTCATTCATTCTTTAATAGATGTTCCTTACGAAAACCCCCAATGCTGCGCTTTTTTTTTGAAATTTTTTGTATTTTCAAAAATATGGTCGCCCATGACGGGGACCAATCAAATACGGAACGTAAAAAAACCCCAAAACCCAATTCTACTTTTCACGTAAAAAAAACGACCAATCCAGTCACGCACTTTGCAGTAAATTTTGCGTTGAAGTAAGTTAGTAAAATTATTGAGGTTAGGTTTTCAACCCGACCCACCTGTAGGGGTACGCTAGCCCTAGCCAGGGGCCCCTACGCTCTCTTCGACTCCGAAACAGAAAAAAACCTTTTAAAAACAAATGTTACAATATCCCACTTGCAAACCTTCCATAGATTCCTTGTAAAGGCCAAGGCTTTTAATTTTGTCAATTTTAATTTTTAAATTTAAAAGCTGGCCTCAAAACCCAAGGGGTGTTTCGAAGCTGTACCAAGCAGTGTCACCACGACAAAATCGAGAAAAAATTTCACCAAGCAAACAACGTAAAAAAGTCGCAAAGGGTCATTAATCTTTCTTCTGCAAACCAGGCTGAAAACAAACCGTTATAATGAAATAAAAACTAAAATTAACAAATTAAGATACATAAAGAGAATAAACATATCATACAAAATCTTGTTCTTGAAAACACATGAAAAATTAATGTTTACCACCGTATTTTTAGTCGCTTAATTTTTCCTATCCTGTTGTGTCCCCCAAAACCCCACTAGTTTTCTTCCTTGGTGTTGTAAAGATTTTTTTAAAACAATTATTTCCCAGTTTTTTTTTTGGGTTTTTTATTCAAAATCCCTTTAATATTGGGGAACTAGGGCACAAATTCAAAAGCTTGGCACTAGCTATTTGTTTTTGGGAAACTAGGTTGTAGGTAGCCCCTCCCTAGTCGTTTTTTACTTTGGATCGCTTGGGCCCCTAGCTAGAAAAGCTTTTCGACCGTTAACATGGAATTCCATTGCCTTACAGAGCGGAATATCGAAGAGTGGCCCTGCTAATTGCAATGGAGTAGAAAACCTATTGCTCAGTCAACATTGCCCTTGCGGCGAGGTTTAGGTAAGAATGTTAAAAGGGCTAACCAGCCTAGCCTAGGGGTACAAGGCCCCACCTAGCCTAGGGCCGGCTAGGCCCGGGCCCAGGGCCTAGAGCTATTTTTAGGTAAAAAAAGCCTTGTTCTAAACCTACTTAGAACTAGGGCTAGGCCGTACCCCTAAATATTGGCCCCGGTTTTGGGGCTTATAAAATATAAAAAGGCCCCGGCTAGGCCCCAGGACCTGGTGGCATAAGCCTAGGCCTAGTGATCCAGGCCTCTTGTATTTTTGGGGTGGATAGTCGTATGGTCGGCCGTAGCCTATTACTAGGCCTAGGCCCTAGGCTTAATGCAAAAATTAATCGTACGGTCATCAACGATACCCCCTAACTAGGCCCAATAGCTTCAAACATCACAGCGCAGTGTGGCAGAGTGAAAACGCGTTCAAATACTATGCAAAAGGTCGGCGGTTCAAATCTTGGTGGGCCCTCGTTTCGGTTGGTATGGACCAGTTTTTTAACACTGTTTTTTATTCAATAAAAACACTGAAAAAACAACTACCGTTAAGTAGTTTTGTAACGAAAAGGATTTCGGGTGCGCTCTTATCGATTATATCTAGAACTAGCGCGGCGCAGGGTAACCAGCTGAAAAACCTAACGCAAGTAGTTTTGTAAAAACGGTCCATACCAACCGAAAAATTTCCCCAAATCTTCGTTACCCATCGGCGTTTTCGCCGGTCGAATCGACGGGCTGTTTCAAGTGCGCGCCGACATACCTGGCCATCGGATCGACGGGCTGGAACAGCAAGGGAACAGCGCGCTACATTAACGGTGTGTATGAGAATGGTTCGTCCAATCACCAAGAGATCGCGCTCAATGTACTCTAGGGCATTTCGCTGCATCCAACGATGTGTTTGGCTCGTCTCCGGTCAAGTTTTAGCCTGTCTAAGCTTGAAAGAAAGATTTTTGTTTGCTTTCGTAGGCGGTATGGCGGCGCGGCGCTATGGCGGCTACAGCTTATTGCAATATTTGAAGGATATGACGAAGATAAGGGGGGTGATATTTTGGCACCAGAAAATCGAAGAAAAGATCATACACCCTAGACATTTATTTAGGCTACATTTTAGTTTTTATTTTAAGTAAAACGGTTATTTTTGTTGTATCAGTGAATTTTTGCTGGGGTGCGCTCCGCAACCCCATTTCGTAAAAAATAAATGGAATTCAGAGGCCAAGCGGCGAGATTTTAAAAAGAACGCCGATGGGTTAAAGGTTGTTTTTCTTTTACCATTCTATTTAGTTAGGTCCATGTTTTTCTGCAAATGATTCACTACATTCAGCCTTGTCGCGAACGCAATTCTACATCAGAGATAGGTAGGTAATAAAAGTGTTTAAAAGTGCTAGGCTAGGCCTATTTGAAGGAAAAGTCGGTAAGGCCCTACTTGTTCATTAATGGGACCGTAGGGGAGAGGGTGCATAATGGGACAGTGGCTATATCTAATCAGCTGATTTTTTCTTAGTTTAGCTTTTTTACCAAAAGTTGGCAGCAGTGGTACTTCTTCTTCATAAACAAAATTATGAGATTGCCGACAATTTCTAATTGTTTTCCACTTTGGTTTTTTTGCTACCTCCAAGTAGAAATTCCTTCAAAGACAATAAAATAAAGAATAGACATAAGACCTTGTGAAATTTGAGATGCCATTCTGGAACTTTTAATTGAGACATGGAAAGAAGAAATATTCTGGTTTCATCATTATCTTACCTATTTTTTTAGGCCAAGTGGACATGTTGTCAACAATGCTTGAGGTTCATAAATGGGACGTGGATGCAGGTTGCTAAATGGGACATTTGCTAATGCTTGATTATGGATAAATAATGGTTATCAGAGCCAATGTATCACATTATAATTTATTTAAGGCCTAACTGAAGGCCCTTCACCCACATAGCTGCCCCATAAAGTAGGCCTAGGCTACCCAGCCTGAACTAAGCCAATAGCCCAAGCCTAGCCTAGGCCATAGACCTAAACCAACCATCTAAGAGTAGGTAGGCTAAGGCCTATAGGCCCTATCAGTAGGCTAGGCCCAGGCCTAGGGCCTACACCAAGTAGGCCTACCATAGGCCCTAACTAGGTCTAGGGCTTACATCAAGTAGGCAGGCTTCAAATTTTCATCCGGAGATGGTAGTGAGAAAAAACATCAACTTTGTGGGGCGAATTATGGGGGAAAAAAGCGAGGACATTTTTCAATGTCAATTCTTACGTAGAAAAGACGCAGGTGGTAGCAGCTTCTTTTACCCTAAGCAAGAAGACATTCTGATGTTCATAAAGAACAAATATTGAAACGTCTGCCGCAGACAGTTAGAAATAAAGGAGGCGGGACTGCCCGGACCAAGTCGTTCTTGTTTTTTGCAATGGACTTTGTGAAGTTTGAGGGGGTTAATGGTGTAGTTAAATAGCCTTGAGCTTACAAAATGATTATGTTTTGTATTTAAAATAAAATAAATAAAATTATGTCTTTAGAATGCTTAATGGATGGTTATTTCTGTGAATTTAGGCCTGTCCCATTTAACAACCTCATGGTTCATAAATGGGACACATGTCGACTTTCTAATTTGCACCTGTACGGTTATTAAAAAGAAATAGTTCGTAAACAACAAAATCTGAATTTATGTCTAAGGGTGGCTCTTAAAGTTGGCTATTTCAAATTTTTGAAAAAAACATAATTTGAAGAAATAATAATTTAAATGTGAAAGTGCCCATTTATGCACCCTCTCCCCTACTTTTTCGGTTGGTGCGGTCCAACTTTAATAGGTACCGGTGCTATCTTTTCAAAGAAAATAATAAATAACTACTTCAATTGATGTAGGCCTAGGATATTTTATAAATAGAGCTTTAGGCCTATATTATTAAAAAAAATGCACTTACCTACCTAGGGCCTAGGCCTACTGTTTCATTCATTTCATTCTGTTTTATGAACAAAAGTAGGCCTACCGGTAAGTTATAAGTAGCAAGGAGAGGCCTACCGTGCTGAGATGTTGTAGGCCTCCGCCGACTCACTGCAAGAAACCTTACAAGAACATAATAAAAAATAAAAAAACTTGAACGTCGCTATTTTAAACAAAAGTCCTTTCGTGGTGAAAGTCCTTAGGCCTAGGCCTATATTTAAAATAGCGACGCTAAAGGTTTTGTAGGTAGAGTATTTTAGTGAATAAGTTTGGCAGTAAGTAAAATCAAGACATAAATAGCAAACATGGCAAACCAAGGACAGTGAAATGAGCGGTTTTTTTGGGTTCAATCTGTGTTCATTATTCTATATTTCATTTCATTTCTTTATTGCGTACAATTGAATCATGCTAGATGATATAGTTCATATGTCACAGTATACACCGTTTGGTAATATATTTTCTATTCTAGGCCTAAGTTAGATTATAATAGAATATTATAATGAAGTGCCAAGTATTTTCACAAGCAAAAAACACATGAAAAAAATGTATATATAATATTCCATTTGCTGTAATGGTTAATTCACATTAACAGATCTTATTTAGGGTAGGGCCTACAGAAGGAAGTAGGTGTAATATTTAGAATGAACAGTTAAAAGCAATTAAAACAAGACATAAATCACATTGGTTAGTATGGACTAGTAATATCACATTTTTCTTTGATTCTGTCTTAGGTTAAAAATGCTTTTCAAAGTGTCACATGTTGGTTGTCTTCAAAAAACATAGGCGACAGTGTCAGATATGGAACAGCCTTTTCACACTCAATTCATATCACATCACAATCTTGTACTGTAATTAGTTCACATTAGAAGGTCTCATTTAGAAAATTAAATTAAAATTAAAAAGGAAACAGATACATAATTTGGAGTGGATGCCTACAATTTAAACAGTCTGTTTTCTTACATTAGAAACTCTTCTATTGTATAGAACACTGCCTCCTAGATGTTTCGTCGTGGCTCCTCGTTCCTGCCTGTCCATGCAACATGGTTTGATTGTTGAAAAAAATTCGCACTTTTTTCCCACAGCGCTAGTTACCGTCCCCAAGAGCTTTCTTGTGTTTTCGTTGTTTACATATGATCTGCATACGATTCAAATGTCTCATGCCAGAGTTGAGCTATATTTTTCTTCATAATAGGCAATGGTGCGTGCAAGAAGTTGTAAGATACCGGGATGCCATTATCTAAAACAAGTAGGCCTTTCTTTGCATGAACTACAGGGAAATAAGGAAATTGTGCCACCCAGGCCCCCCACCAGACTCCCCTTTAGCACGCGCCACTGCTTGATGGAAAGTAATATTGTTTAGCTCGTGCGCCTAGTCAAAACTAAGACCCGAGTAGGCTACCTAAGCCTATTGATTTTTAATATGATTAGGAATAGGAGGCATAGGCCCTCCAGATAAAAATAAAATGCCTATTAGCCCTTGCCTTATATTATCAAACAACAAAGTTATCAATATCTACTTTTTGTTTAATTACCAGCATAATATAACTAGACAAATTTGTATATTACTATTCTGCAAACCTTGATAAGTGATGTACGTACACAAAATACGATCTAAAACATTCAATTTAGTTGGATTTAACAGTAAACTACATGGGAGATGACATTTAATGTGACAACAACATCAAAAACAAAAGAAAGCTCTTGGGGACGGTAACTAGCGCTTTGGACAACAATTAACACTGTGCGCGTGGACAGGCAGGTAACGAGGAGCCACGACGAACATCTAGGAGGCAGTGGTATAGAAAAGTACTATCCACAAAGTATTTCCTTGTTGTTGTTTTAAACATGTTGGTATTTGACGATTTTTGTTTGATCTCTATTGGGAGTTTATTCCAAAATTTTCTGCCTGCCTGTATTGGTGCATTATTATACATCTGTTTATTGTGACCTTTGGTGTGGTAGTCTCCTTTTTGTCTAGTGTTATGGTTGTGGATTGCTGAATTTTTTTGTATTAAATTATTTCCATGAATGTGCATATTATATAGGTACCTATTATATAATATAATATTATTGCGTATATGTATATACCTGGTGGGGTCATGATTCCTAGTTCTTTAAAGTGTTCTCGGCACGATTCTCTTGGTTTTAATTTTTTTATAATGCGGACTGCCCATTTTTGTAGTTTTAGAATTCTATCCAGGTTCCCCTTTGACGAGTTTCCCCAGGCTATAATACTGTATGATATGTGTGATCCTATAATTGCTCTGTCACAGTATTTATTTAAAGTTTTTAATACGATATTTCTGAGCCAAGCTTTTTTGCTAAAAAAATCTATATGTTTGTTCCAGCTTAAGTCCTGGTCAATGGTTACTCCTAAAAAGTGTGTTGCCGGGTACTCAACACATGGGTCACTCACTCGTCTATCAACGACTTTGGCGTTTCCCTAGTAACATTATAATTGTCATAGTATTTTATTTGCATTTCAATTAGTAGGTTATAAGTTCTTTTGTGCACCTGAGTAGACATACCGGTAGGCCTATTTAGATGTTGTTTGATTTTGATTTTTTTGTATCATTTTCATTTTTGTGCTTTAGTATTTAGTTAATTTTATGTAATGCCTATACGCACTTGTGGAGCTTGCTCTGTTGTTGGTGGCAGTAAATAAATAAATAAATAAATAAAAGTAATAAAATAGAGTAGGCCTACACTGTTCATCTTAACAATTATATAGGCCTAGCCTTCTTTATATAGGGCAGATTGTGATTTTTTTTAAATCCGGAAATAATTTTTGGGAAAACTTCCGGAAATATTTCGATTTACATCCCTAAGTCTAGGTATATTCAAGTTATGGAGACCCTAGGCCCCTATTGAACTATTAATTTCCTCTGCCTTATTATTAGGCCTGTTATTTTGTGTCAACAGTCGCCGTTCTTTGACGGACTTCAACCGAAGTGGTATCACTACATGTGTTTCTTCGGCAAGCAGAGACCTAAGACGCCGGACGACATCGCCCACTTCTCGTCCCTCCGTTGGGACGACCAGGAGAAGATACGAGAGAAGATCAGTGAGTTTTTACACCCGTTACGCTCATTGATGACACCATAAACTAGGGGTGGGATAATCAAACGTTTAAAAGTTAAACTAGGGATGTGCAATGTTAAAACAAAAATTATTGATTAAGTATCGGTGAGTTTACTACTGTAGTCCCACTGTGCTATTGCATGGTGTGTGATTTTTTTATTTTTATTCATCACCAACCCTCGACAATCCCTCTCGCAAGGTCGCAATTTGCGAGTAAACTTTTGTTGTTTGTAAGTTGGCAAATTGACACTCGCAGATAAGATATCGTGCGACCGCGCTTTTTTTATGATCTAGCATTTGAATCGCCGCGCCTGCAGTACAACTACCGCGCATAACCTGATGCGCAGCATGGCCTGTTACCAACCACTCACCAAAAACAAACTATCAAAAAGTCAAGGTCAAGTTCCAGGCTACCCAACAACGTACGTAACAATCAGACGCCTAAACTTGCCTAAACTAGGCGTAAAATCGACGCGATCGACGAATCCATTCTTAATTATGATTTTCCTCATACAAAATTGCAATTTTTTTTTTAAATGAAAAAAATTGGGAGAACCAACTACATGTGCCATGTTAGTTTTAAGTGCTTCAGCGAGGCTCTTCGCGGCACAAGATTTCTTAACAGATTTTAAGTGTATTAGCAAAATATTTGCTAGCGTCAACACTGTTTCTTGTTGTCTTTTGTATTATGACAAGGATAAACACTAAATTGTGTGTGGCCAAACGGGTCCAAAATTTATTTTTTAAAAAAAAGAACGTCATACAGGTTAGCCAGACGAGGATTGGTATCACTTTTCTCAGTAGGCCTATGTACAAAAAAAAAATTTTCTTGATGGATAGAAAAATGTAGCCTAGGTCTAGTTTGAAAAGTACAAACAAACATTTTCGGTTCGAATCGTACAATCCCGAGCTAATTTCATTGAGATTTTGAACTCTTTTCCAGTCGCACACAATGCTGTTAGCCTACATCAAAACCAGTGGCGTACACAGGAATATATTTTGGGGGAGTTGTAGGGGAGAGGGGGGGACATTGGTACAGTTCAGAACCAAGGGCGTCCGCAGGAATCTTGTCCGCGGGGGGCAAAAATCCCAACTTTTACTTTCGCGGAAAAGGTAGGGGGGCTTGGGGGGTGGAGCCCCCCAACAATAGCGCCGCAGGCGAAAATTTGAAAAATCGGTATTTTAGAGTGCATTTGGTGCGTTTTAGAAAAAAGTAGTGTGCTGAATTGTACATTAAAATAATGTAGTTTTTGTGCAGTCGAATTCTTTAACTGCCCCTAGAAGCGTGTTAAATATTTAGCCGACGTGTGTAGGCCTAACCTTCAAATTTTTTTATAATAATAATATTTATTTAAAAAATGCACGAATTTCAACCCTACTACTATTAAATCTCCAAGCTGAGCCATTTAGTACTATCAATCAATACACAATGCCCATAGACCTCGCCCAGACACAGTATGCCACATTTGTGAATATTGTGATGGTAAGGAAGTGAGTGAGATGTTACTTCCAATGAAAGTCTATGTTTTCGTGGGTATTAGTATAGGCCTAAATAGCACAAATTGACAGCGGACAGACCCATAAAAATACAATTAAACTCGGGAGTTCCCGTCCTCGAAGAGGGTTGGATGACAGTACTAATAATTATATATCCTTGGTTGGATGGACCTTGAGTAAAAATGATCCACTAAGTAAAAGTATAAAGCACAGTAAGCTTTCTTTATGCTGCATGTTACAAATTACAATTAATATTTTGCCTCTAAATCAAACTGAAAAAAGGGTATAAATATAAAAATCAAATACTCAAAACATTTGATCACATTATCGGTGGCAAGCCAGGGGGGGCAACTGCCCCCCCTGGCCCCCCCCTGCGGACGCCCATGTTCAGAACGTTTCAATTTTTTTACATATACATGTGCAAATTTGGGAATGAGACCTTTGTCATAGTAAAATACAACCCTTAATCCAGGGCTGCCACTGATATTTTTTCAAATCCTGTATGAGGACGTTAAATATCCGCAAATATCCGTGAAAAGTCTAAAAACGTTGATTTCATTGATCAAAACTATGAAAATGGATAAATGTGATGTTTATATTTGTTACCATCTTAACCTAAAAGTTGCCAATGGCCTAGGCCCATGCACAGATGAGAAGAAAGGAGCCAGAAACGCCCGTGGTTGCTTTAATTAAGATTGCATACAAATTTAAAATGCTATTTATTTACAGAAACTCCATTTTAAACATTAAAATAATATTATCTGACCTGGTTAAAAAATTCTAGGTCTAGGCCCTAGGCCTAGCTAGGCCCTATGAATGTTGCATCACAATTTTGACCTAGGCCTAGGCCTAGCCTTGGCCCATGTGTTGTGTTCTATAATAACATTGCAGAACTTGATAATAACATTTTAATCATACTAATTCTATTTTTCACTTTTAATATCACATAATCCAAACTTTATAAACAAAAACGAAAGAAAACAATTTTGTAGGCTCTTGGCTGTTCAATTTAACTTGCATCCTCCCCAAAAGCAACTGCTTGGCTGTTTCCTTGCTTTTTCTCAATGGAAAACAGTTCCTACTACACCTGGGACATGGCATGGCTCCGCCCATGCTCCGCCCCCTATCGAAAGTCGAATCGATTATCGCCCCGCCTTCAATGTTTACAATCGAAATAGCCCGCGCAGATTCAAATATACGAAAATAAGCATAGAAAACATAACTAACAAAATATCCGTAAATAAGACTAAAAATCCGTTTATCCGTTTTGCACCCTTAATATCCGTAAAAACGGATAAAATCCGTTAAAACGGCAGCCCTGCCTTAATCTATGATATGTGTACTACATCTTTCACATTTGTGACCACTACTAATAAATAATCCACATATAGAAAATTATTACAAATGTACCAATGTACCCCATAGGCGGGGTACATTGGTACTAGTATGGGGCACATTGGTACACACATGTTTACTGGTCAGTATTTACAAGTTTAGGCCTACATAGGGTGTTTATTTTATGTATGTCAATAGTGGTTTACATACATGAGCTAATAAACTTGTCCACATAGACCCTAGTATTAGGTGTGTGCTTAAAATTAGCTTAACGTTAAACTACATTATTGTGGGAAAATATCTAGACCCAAGGTTTCCCCTACAATTAACAGACAGCTTATATTATATCCCAACACTAGAATGCTATTTTCCCAGTTTTATATACAAAATTTATAATCTGGGGCCAAAGGGATAGACTGCAAACTTTGGGGGTTTAAAAACGTTTAAAATTTTTTTTTTAAACCCTAGCGGGTTTCATGGGGCCTGTAATTTACCAATGTGCCCCCAAGGCGGGTCCCCCAAAATTTTCCCCTTTTCTGGTAGGGTTTAGAAAAAAAATTTTTTAAAAAATTTGGGTTAGGGGGTACATTCATGGGAAATGTGCTTACAATTAATCAATAAATTGGGGGGTCCTCACATAAAAAAAAATAGCTTAAATTTTCCCTCCCAAAAAACCTTATAATCAACCATTACAAATTTTAAATCACAACTTTTTACTTTCCCCCTCACTAAATACAATTTTTATATCAAATTTAAAGCCTTTTAATAAATTTTTGGGGGAAATGGTTTCAGTTTTTCCAGAGCTGGTAGGTTCCTAAACTGCCACCCTAGATCCTCATAATAACTGGCTGAAAATTAAACATGGGGGGGCCAAAATTCAAACTACCAATGTGCCCCTGTCCCAAGGGTCCCCCCCTCCCCCCTTTCCCCAAACGACCAAGGGGGATCCCCCCCCCAAAATGTAATAGGTTTTTCGGGCCTTCCAGGGTTACGGGTGTGAAAATTTTGTACATTTTTTTTAATTTTTTAAAATTGTTTAAATTAAGAATAAAAATCATATTTTTCCCCACCCCTTATTTTTGATCCATGGCAACCCCCAAATACACCCTTAAAACAAAATGTTTATGCTTTTCATTTTTAAAAATGTTTTAAAGTGGTTTTTTTAAACAGTAGTGAAGAAAAATTGGTATTAAAGGGGAAATTTTGGGTTTGTGTGAACGGGTATGGGAAACAAAAATGAATTTTTTGTACTACCTTGAAGACATGGGGGTGGATTTGAAATGGGTCGCCTTAAGTTTTTCCATTGAAAAGGGGCACAGGAGGGTTTGCGGATTTTTAAAATTTAAGGGTTTTGGAAAAGTTTATTTTTTTAACATGTGATTTGAAATATCTAATTTGCCCTTTAAAAATGGTAGGTGGAAAGGATTTGAAAAAAATTTTTTTTGAAAATGTGTGTTTTAATGAATTTTGTGCTAATTTAAGTTGATTTTAAATTTTAAATTTTTTTTGACTTTTGGGGAGTGTTTTTGTTTTGGAGTTATTTTGGGTAAAAATTTTTTAAAAATTTGAAAAAAAACAAGTTGGTCGACAGTAAAACGTGGAAAAAGGGTGAAAAACCGTGGTTTAAATGTCAATAGTCAAAAAGAAGAATCACAATTTTTGGGGATGGGGAGAAAAGATTTAAAGGGCGGGAGCCCCAGGTACTCAGTGCCTTTTGGTCCCTTTTTAAAATGTGGGGGGAAGTCTTTTAAAGGAGTATAAAGAAAAAAAGAAAAGTAAAATGGGGGTGTGGGGGGAAAGAAATGAGAGTTTGGGGCATTGAAAGAAGAAAAAGGTAGGAATATGCAAAACAAACAAAAAAAAAAAAAAAAAAAACCCGAAAAGGGAAATTGAGACAAAAAGTAAAAACTGTATAAAAAAGGCAAGCAGACCCCCTCGGTTTTAAGTTTGGGGGTTGGGTTTTTAAAAACCCGGTGGGAGATGAAACCATAAGAAAATAAGATTATTTAAAAACACAAGGAGGAAGATAAATGGGGGGGAAGGGGTGGCTCAATGGAAAAGGAAACCACTTTGGAAGGGTTAAGAGTTGGGGGTGGGGGCCCTAGTAGTGAGAAGTGGAAGTTGATGGAAACGGGCATTAGGAAAAAATGAGCAAAAATATTGAACCCCCCCTTGAGTAAAAAGGGGTAAAAAATTTTGGAAAAAAAGAGAGATAAAAAAGGGGGGGAAAAAGGCAGGAGTTTTTAGAAAAGTGGAACACCAGAAATAAAAGGGGGGGGAAAGGGAATGCAAAAACGGGAGGGGGGAAACCCCAAAGCTGGATTTTTGGAAAAAACATATTCCAGGGGGAAACGGGAAATGGGAAAAACAAAAAAATAAAGATTGGTGATTGTTGGAAAAGAATTGGAGGGGGAAAACAGGAGGGAAAGGGAAAAATTTTGGTTTAAAATAGTTTAAATAACAGGGGAAAAAGAGATACAACAAAAAATTTTTTTTAGACATTGGTTACCCACATGCTAAAGAACTAAGACTGGGCCAGAAAAAGGCTGGTAAAGAAACAGGGTTTGGGGTTTTGCCCAAAAAGCAAGGTTAGGATCGCAACCCCAAGACCAACAAATTTTGGTCCCCAAATTGGCGGTACAAAAAAAAAAACATCCATAGAACAAGTCCCCCTTCCCCCAAACATCAGGGGGGTGAAGCAAGCCCAAAAAAGAGGACGAAACAAAAACCCGAGAATAGAGCTCAAGGTGGGTCCGGGCCCAAAACACCCAACAAAAGTAACAACGACCTAAAGATGCAATGCAAGACAGTGAATTTGGGGGCAAAAGGGTGGGGTTTTTAGAACTTTAAAAAAGACAGAAAAAAATTTTCACCATGTCAAAAACGGCAGGGGGGAAAAATTTCCAAAAACCCACAATGAAGTTGGTCACAATTTTGGGTTTGAAAGAACATAACAAAGACAAAAAGGGTAATCAACTTACCCAAAAAACAGGAAGGTGGGGCCCCAATTCCCCAGACTTTGAAGGGGTATGAAACTATGATACAAGAAAGCTCAACCAGGAAAAAAAAAGCATTGGGGGTTATTTTAATTGGAGATGGGGTGGGGGGGGGTACAACAGCAAATAATTTTTGTGTTGGAGTGGAGACGGGCTGGGGTTTCCCCAGTTCCAGGATAAAAAATTTAAAAAAAGAAGGGTTTAAAAAGGTACAAACCCGTTTGGAAATATAGAAGTGGGGGTTTATTGTGCGGGGAAACAGAGAGAATTTGGGTTTGGAGGGGAAAAAAGGCAGCCCATGTTTGGGGAATCTAAAGGGCTTTTTTGTATTGGCGAAGAAAAAATTTTTTAAATGCCAGATGGGCTGGGGGGAAAAGAAACCGGGAGAGGTTTAATTTTTAGGTGTCAAAAAAATGATATAAAATAAAATATGCAAGAGGATTGAAGTAAAAATATATAACATGAGGGTGGAAGGAATAGAAAAGAAATGGAACAGAGAAGAGAATTGGGGGAAGAGCAAAACGCTTCGTAATGACAACCCAGGGAAAAAGGGTGGCCTAGATTTTTTAATGTAAAAGAAAAAGGAAAAAAAACCCGAAAAACAAAGTGGCAAAAAGGATTTTTACACAAGGTGGGTGTGGAGAAAAAGAAAGTTTTTTTTGCATAGCCGTGGACAAAAGGGGAAAACTAAACAAAAGGGGAGAACATCCCTTTACACAAAAGAAAGGGAAAAATTTTTTTAAAGTGGGCACAATAAATATAGGGTCACTTAATGGTAAAATCGAAGGGGATCATTGATGTCATTTAAAAAACAGAAACCCTTTGGGGTAATGGGAATCAAATGAGACAAAGTGGAAAGGGGGGGGAAACAAGGGAATTTTTAGAGAAGGATAAAAATTTTGGTGGTTTGGAGGATGGAGGGAAAAAATGGGGTTTGCATTTTGGGGTAAAACCCTGAATGGGAAAAACAAATATTTGTAAATGTGAAAAGCCATAGTGATTTGAATGATACAATGTACATCTTTTTGCGATGAACCCGCAGGAAAAATCGAAATTTATTCAGGGTATGCGCCTCAAAAAAAGGAAAAACCAGGGTTGAGAAGGATGAGTTTTGGGGCAAAAATTTGAAGCAATTTTTGACATCGAATTAAATAAATTGGGAGTAATGGGGGATTTTTAAAGGCCCGAATAGGAAAAGATAGAAAAGGTTTTAAGAGGGTTTTGGGGGAAAAACATGGGGTAGATGCAAGAAAAAAGAGATGGGAGAAAATTGTTTAGAAAAGTGTGGGCCCGAAAAATCGTTTTTGGTTTTTAGGGAAAAAGTTTTTTTCAAGAAAAGTAGAACTCAAAAAAAAAAAGGGGGATATGGGATGGTGAAGAAGATCAGAGACAGTAAATTGGGCTATCTATTTATAGGGAAAAAAGTAATGAGAAAACTTGAGGGTTGGGGTTTAAAGCCCTCAATAAACATTGGATTTGGGGGACCACAAAGGGTGGGTTTTTGGGGGAAAATTTAGAAAAGAAAGGTACAGAACCCCAAAAAAAATTTAAAGGGAAACCGGCACAAAAAACTTTAAAAGTTTGGAAAAAGGGAATCTCCGATAGTGCAAGAAGAGGGTTTAATTTACCGAATTAAATGACCCAAAACCCCACAAATGAAATGGGAGAAATAGAAAAAATGGCAAAACTTTAAGAAGGGGTTTTTGTGTCAAGTGCAGAAAAAGCTGTTTTTTGGAAATTTAGTGGAAGGAGGAAAAAAGGAAAAAAACGCCCATGGTGGGAAAGAGAGGGTCCCAGATGCAGTTCGGGGGGAAGAAACTAGCTTTGGAAAAAGAATGAAAAATGCAAATTCCCCAAAAAAAAGATACGAGTTTCCCTAGGGGGAAAAACCCATGTGAAACAAATTGGAAAGGGGGAGGGAAAAACAAAAACAATGGGAAAAATTTTCTGGTAAATTTTGGGAAAATGGGCCCCCCAGGGAAATAAGAAAATTAGTACCGGACCAAGTAAAGACAAAAAGACAAGAAAGGGGAAAAACAAAAGCTCCAAGGGTAAAAAGAAAAATGGGCCCCGTTTCAAAACAAACCCCAGGAAATACAAAAATGTGGAGGAAAATTTAAAAGGGTCTGCTAAATTTTACAGGGAGTGAAAAATTTTAAAAGCAGAGAAAAAGAAAAAAGGCAAGTGGATAAATGAAGAAAGACGAGGGGAACAGAAAAAGAGGTGGCTTTTGGGGGTTAAAGGGGCCATGGGAAGAAAGGGGGAGCTCCGGGGGTGGATGAAATTTTTGTGGAAATGATCAAAGCATCAGGTGCGGGAAAGGGAAAAAAAGATGGTTATTTTTGAGTAATAAGTGCTGCGTGGAAACAAAAAAGGTACCCGGAAGATTTGGGAAAAGGGGGGTAATTTTGTTTTTTCCGCCCGTTTTTTTTAAAAAAGGTTTACCGTAAGGAAAAAAGTGAAAATTTTTAGAGGGGGGACATTAATGTGTCCCGTGTGCAAAAATTTAATTAAAAAAGTTTTAGGGAAATAAAATGAAAGGTATATGACACAGAAAATTCCTTTGGGGAAGGGAAAAATATGGGTTCAAAAAGTGGCGGTTTTCTAAAATTTTCCCAAAATTTTCTAATAAGACAGACAAATTGTGGGGGGGGAGAGGCAAAATTGGAAAGAAAATGCCCCATTGGGGTTTTTTTTGGGGTCTGGAGAAGGCATACGATTTGCCTGCCTAGAGAGAAAGTATGGGAGTGTTTAGAACACAAGGGGTGGGAAGATTTTTAAATAGGACAGGGTACAAAGTACAAAATTTAAAGGGGTGAAAGTTGTTTACAGAAAGATATGGGCAGGGCCGAAATTTGGGTTTTAATTTAAAAGAGGGTTGCGAAAAAAGGGAGTGTGTTTCTCCAAAAACTCTTTACTGTTGTAAGGATGAAATTATAAGGAAAAGTGGAACCCAAAAAAAAGATGGAAAGGGGGCCAAAAAACATTAGTGTTTTTTTCGGCGATGTGTTGATTTGGGGGGAGGTGCCCAAAAAGGGGTTAGGAGAAGGTGGGCCCGAAAGAACAAGGGTTTTCTTTCAGAGTTTTGGGCAAAAATCAAACAGAAAAAAAAGTTTAATGTTTGCGATGCAAAAAAAGGGGGCAAAAAGGGGAGGCCAGAGACATGGAAAAAAATTGTACTAAAGGGGAGAATTCTTTGAAAAAAAAGAAGAATTTAAATATTTGGGGAAGTATATTGGGCAAAAGATCCCAAAAATTTTGTAGGGGAAGGGGCATCTAGAGTGCAAAAAACAGAAGGGTTTTTCCAATTGGTGAGAAAAAAATTTTTTTTTTTTTAAAGGAATGAGTTTTTCCCCCCAAAAATGAAAAATTTTTGCTGATAAGGCATATTTTGTACCATACTTTAAAAATGGGGGAGTAACATGGGGGAGTGGGGAACAAAAGAAGAGTGTCGCTGGAAGCCGCAGAAATGAAATTTTTTGAAGTAAAGGGGGTTACAAAGGGTGGACAAGATAAGAAATTAATGAAATTTAAAGGGAAAAAAATGGGGTTAAAAGGGTTGAATTTTTAAGCTAGGAAAAGAACGTCTAAGATGGTTTGGGGGCATATTAAAAGGGTGGCAGGGAGAGGATTCCAAGACGAGAATTTGAAGCGGGAGAGGATGGGGGAAAAGAAGAGTAGGAAGCCAAGAAAAAATGGGAAAAATTAACCCCCAAAAAGACGTTTTGGGGAACGGAATGAAGTGGGGAGCATGTGGCAAGAGTGAGCTGTGGGAGGACAGAAGGAGAGTGGAAATAAAATTTGGGGGAGAGGAAGGATTGGAGGGGGTGGAAGAAACAAATAAAGTCTGGCAAGCTTTTGTTTTCTACAGTTTTCCCTGCCCTTGTATGGGGTAAAAAACCCCCAAATCAACCCCACATAGTTTGGGAACTGAGTTATGATGATTATTATAATAAGAAAGGGTCACGGGAAATTTTAAAAAAAAAATAGTGGGAAACCCCATTTCCCCAAAAAAACTAGGGCCCACTATTAAAATTTAAAAGTATTGATTTTCCGGGTTTCGGGGGTGACATCAAAAAAAACATTGTTTTCCAAAACCAGGGGGCAATTTTAAAAAAACTTGTGAATTTTAAATTTGAGGGAAAAAATACTTTTTTTTTTTTTTAAGTAATTTTAGGTTTCCCTCTTCCCAAAAAATGCATAAGTCCAAATAAAAAAAATTTTGGTTTTTTAAATTTTTTTCTGGAAAAAATTTTTTTTTTACCCCTTTTTTTTTTTGTTTTTTTTGGGTGTGACAGGGGTTTTTACGGGGTGACGGAGTACAAAAAAATCAATTACAGATTGCACCCAAGTAAGATTTTGGTTTTATTTACAATTTTTAACCTCAGGTATAGTAATAGTAAAAATTTTTTATAAAGGTTTTAAAAACCTTGAAATTGGTTTTAAAATTTTAAAAACAGGGGAAACACAAAAACAGATACCCGTTAATAAAATAAAGAAATTAGGTTTTACACCTAGGTTTTTGCCCTTTTGGGGTTTTATTTATTTAAATTTTTTCATCATTTTTTTTGAGTTTTAAAAATTTAATTTTTTTCTGATTATTGAAGAAACCCTTTAAAAAAAAAAGTCATTTTGGTCACCCCTTTGCAGAATTGAAACTGCCCCCGGTTTGTATTAAGAACAGGATGGTTTACTTTCTTCAAAGTGTAATACTCGACATTCTCTTGCAGACACATTGTCTTTTTCTGGCCAAAGCCTACATAGAATTTTTTTCCACTGGGAAGCATGTAGGCCTACTTCAGCATAATTTTATCTCTTTCCTCATCTACTTCGACGATTTCACCGCAGAATGTTTTCATTACGCTACCCTGTCGCTTGCCAACGACAGGCTGAACAACCAGAACAAATGTTCCTGCTTCATAGGTTGATGGTCGTCAGCATCTGTCCAATCAATAGGCCTGCAGCCTTCCTCTTCATCATTTGGCTCGGTATCTCTGTTAGTGGCTGGAATAACTGAAACGGTCTTCATATCAGAGTTGCCCCCGATCTTCAAAGATTATCGCGCTCTCGCTCCTTTTTCAAATGGATTTCCCATTGTTCTAGATTGGTTCTTATTTTTGTTCGATGCTTAGCCAAACGGGACTTTGAAGTAGAAGCCATAGTTGCACATGAATTATGAAAGAAAGAAACATTTGATTATCTTGCAGTTTAGGTAGGCCTAAGGGCAGCTACTAGTATGTTGGGTTTGTACGTATTCAATGCATATGATGAAATAAGTTAAGAAGCAATGCAATCCTGTGATCTTTATAGCAAGATTACATATTTAATTTGAGTATTAGAGAGTTTGAACTATAACACCAATTGAAAAATTTAATAGAACAAGAAAAAAAGAATTCTTAACAGGTAGACCTTCATTCAATATTTCACCTGATCTAATGGTCACACCCGTAACATCAAGTAGTGTCACACCCGTAACGCAATTTACTAGTGTAGGTACAAAATATTTTTAAAAATATGAAAAAAATACCTTGGTTGAAGCCATGTGCTTAAGCTAAAAAATCATAAGTTTTGAGGTTATATGGTCAGAACTCACTTAAGCATGTAGAAAAATCACTTTTGCTGTTACGGGTGTGACATACATTGACTGCCACAATTAAGACATAATTTAGCAACTTAAAACTTACCCTGGATGACTTCTATGGGCACAAATCTTCTTTAAAGGTCTGTTCGTTTGTCGTACTCTGACTGATCTAGATCAGCCAGAGTAAGTTATCGGCGTTCTTTTGTAAAATCTTACTCTAGATCAAGTTGTGATGTGCGTTCTTTTGTACCAAGTAACTTACTCTAGAGTTAGCGAGAGTACGAATATGTACTCTGGGTCTATAGGTGGAGTACGTAGAGTAGAGTAAGAAAAAATGGCCGAAGAGCGGTAAATGATCGAGCTGGAAACCATAATCTAGGCTAGCCTATTTGCTAACTATGGCTGAGGCGTCGCAAGATATTATCGACGCCACTTTAATTTAAAATTTAAATTTAAAAAAAAAAAATTTAAATTTAAATTAAAATTAGGTTAAGTTGACCATAATTATGTTCTTTTGTCATGATCTGGAGTACGTACTCCGAGAAGCTCTGGATCAGGTTATGACGTTTTTACTCTGACTCTAGAAATATCGGAGTAACTCTACTTTACTCTGGAGTAAGACAAACGAACAGACCTTAAGGTACCCTTCTTAAAAATGGCACCCAACTCAACCACTCAACTACAACAAGTAGGCTGTGAACAGGCTGTGAAACATGGCAAAATTCACACCAAAATTTTCAAAATACATAGCATGCACAATTGTCATGATAAATTTGGATTCAAAAGATGTGCTTACATCTAATTATGATATTAAGAATCTACATAAATTTTGCTTTGATTTGATATATGTCACATAGAAGTACAAAATTTTTGAAAATTTCTCTTAGATGTCCCATTTGACATGGAATGGCTGTGCTTTGTAGAACGAAAAAAGAGAAATTAATAGATGAATTATGTTTTTTGCATTAAAAATAGATGATTTGCAGAATATAGCCTACTAAAGCTGGGATTTCAGGGGGGAAGCCCCCCAAGCCCCCTGGATATGACACTGATCAAAACCACCCTGGTTGATTGCAATGCACGTGTTCTGTTGCAGCGGAATCGGGGGGAACCGCACCTCCTCCAGCAACCAAGAAAGGAAAGGGAAAAGCAGCCCCCAAGGCTACAGCGACAAAGTCCGCAAAGAAGCGAGGAGCTTCGAATGGGTTGAGCGACTTCACCGTTGAGTACGCCAAGTCTGGTCGCGCCTTATGCCGGGGTTGCGAGGAGAAAATCCTGAAGGTAATGTGGAAACTTTAATGTTGGCTTATACCAGCAGTGGTCTTGAATTCATCATTACCTGTTTTTTTTTATTATTATTATTATTATTATTATTATTATTATTATTATTATTTAGGACTCGTTTTGTATCTTCATTTTCTCAAATTCGCTCGTAAACACAAGCTTCGGGTAGGCCTACCCAGACATCTGGTTAAAATTTTTAATACCAGTTGCTACTCTTGACTTGAAATGCTCTTGAGTGTGCCTAATTAAATCTTTCAATGTCTATAAACAAATTGAATTGCCTTTGGATGATTTGGGCTTCAAAGTAGGCCTACTGGAATTTTCTTCTTCTTCTTTTCTTATGCCAACAATTGACATTATTCATGTCATCATGTGATTTCTAGTTAGCCAGTAGAGACAGGACTCTGTTCGCTCCGATCCATGCCATTTGGCATTTTGTCCCGTTCAACCTTTATACATTGAAAAAGATGTTTCCTGTCTTGTTCGCCAGCTCCACACATCCGACAGACACTAGATTCAAAAATTCCAAATCTATTTCTTTTCTTTTCTAATTAATGTTATTGGATTGTGCTATAGTGGTCCCAACGAAAGAATGCAGGTGGCTCGAAATTGTTTTCCCAACATAACAACTTTGTCAGTTCTATTCACGCTAGCTCAGCGTGGATCTTGCACACGGAGGAACTCTGTGATCTAGCACAGATAATTTTTGCTTGCGTTGGTAAAAGATATTTCTCTTTCATACACAAAGGCGACATTCCATTTACCGCGCATTCATTCTACCCCCACCACTACCAAGCATCTGCATTCTTTCGTTGGAGCAAGTATAGCTTATTGTTCAAGTGTCTTGTACGTACTTGCCCAGAGCATGGCTCTGCTAATAATAAAAGGCGAGGAAAGAGATGAAGTCCATCTCGTAAACACCAGCTGGTAAGTAGGGGAGAAGGTTACTCTCTGAAACTAGAGGCAAGCTCTGGTGATGATCAAATGATTTATCTTATAAAATCATTGTATAATTTCTTTATTTGGAGTTACAAACACAAGAGTTTTAAGTTTTAACTGATTTTATGACAGGGTTTTCCTTACAAATAAATTTTATTATGGTAGGCTAGATTTTCTGAAATGCTTGTGAAAGTAGGCCTATTTGATCCATGTACCAACTTGGCAAGTTTTGAAATCACTGATATTGTTGATTTAAATCACAAATCTGATTTAAATCATATGAAAATCCGAATAAACTAAATTGTCCGTACTTGTGTCCAGGACGAGGTGCGCATTGCTAAGAAGGACTGGGAGTCGGACGACGCCAAGCGATACGGCGGCCTGGATCGGTGGCACCACGTCGACTGCTTCGAGAAGCTGCGCGACGACCTTGAGTTCTGGGTTGATGGCCCCTCGCTGCCTGGGTACAAAACGCTCACCAAGGAAGACCAGAAACTGCTCAAGCAGAAGTTGCCCAAGGTCACGCCGCCACCGCAGTGAGTAGACATTGTTTCCATTGAAGAAGTAGGCCTCAGGGTTCCCACTGACCTGGAAAACCCAGAAAAGTCAAGGAATTGAAAACATGGGTCAAAATGTCAGGTAATAGTCAGGGAATCGAGGAAAAAATTCAAAAATCTGGAAAAGTCAGGGAAAATGGTAATTCATTTAAATCTAGGCTTATTCGGTTTCCCCAAAAAATATATAGGCCTATATTTTCTCCGAATTTATGAAAATGTTTTCCCAACTCCAAAGTCAGAAAATCAATCATGAAGTACGGTAAAATAACTCCCGGATAACTTAGAATTTTTGAGCATATCGAGGGGGTGCTGTATTCGCCCAAGCTATTCTTTTTACGTGAAGGCCTATCACACCTCGAATTAACTAAAAAAAACTGGACCTGGAAAAACTGGAAAAGTCAGGGAAATTGATTCTAAATAATAGTGGGAACTCTGTGTCATTATCTGTTGTCACGTCCAACTCTCAGCGTTGGTTCGGCATTGAAGTTAGGGCCTCTCCATCTTCTTCTCTCCTGCCACCACACTCCAGTCTCCTCCTCGCTGTTCCACTGCATTCCTCTCACTTTCCTGCCATCGTTGTCGTGGTCTGTCCTTTGGTCTCCTTCCATACTTTTGACATGTCCAAATCACTTTTATTTTTGCTCTCTAAGTTTAATCCACTCCATCATAAAACACATTTTTTTTACCACACATAGGTAAACATAGTATTTAGCCAACATATTTAGATAGTGTTAAAGTCATTTTATTCTGTAAGGATGCCCATCGACATCGATTAATCGATTAATAATCGATGTCGAAGCAAATTTTCGACATCGATTTTTTATTTAAAACATCAAATCGATTTTTATGATATAGATATATTGTATTTTTGGTCAAATTCCAAAATTGCAAATTTCAAGTGAAAATAATATGAAGCGCATCAAAAATTAATATCCCCAAAAAACGGTCTCTTAATTTTGTCCTGACCATTTTCACAAGTTTTTCTTCGCGAGTTTTTAATGACAGCGCGCGCACACTGACGTGTCTAATGTCGCCTCGCCTGCACTGGCCAATCGGCCGGCTGGCTACGCCCCCAGTGGCGCGCTGAACCCTTGAATCGAACAGGAGCAAGCCCCCTCTAACAGGACCCACCCACCCTCACAAATAAACACATGAATGGGGGGTCTGGGGGGTAGCCCCCCAAGTAACATGCGGGTCCGGGGCGCATAGCCCCGGAAAAATTTTCAATTCTTAGGGTGTGTTTGGTGCGTTTTAACGAGTTTTAAGCACTAGAAAATACCTTTTTGGGAACAGAATACAAACCCATTACATGCAAGAAAAAAACAAAATTCATCAGTTCTCCAAGACTTTTTCATCTTAATTTTCACGCCCATGCAACATGCGGGTCCGGGGCGCACAGCCCCGGAAAATTTTCAATTCTTAGGGTGTGTTTGATGCGTTTTAACGAGTTTTTAGCACGAGAAAATACCTTTTTGGTAACAGAATACAAACCCATTACATGCAAGAAAAAAACAAAATTCATCAGTCCTCCAAGACGTTTTCATTGTTCTTAATTTTCACTCCCCTGGCTGGTCTGGTCCCCGTTTTGCACTTAGAAATTTGATCGATAGATAGGTTTGATTTCATTTGATTTGTTTAAACAGATTAAATATTATGAAAACGTCCTAAAAGAAAAACTGGGACAATTACCCGCACCGGGTGTTTTTTCTAGGGACAGCAGGACAGGTGCCTGAATTCCAGGATTATTAATATGGAAGGTAGAAGTCTAGAAAATAACAATTCAGTAACATTACCCTCCAACATAGAGAAATGAAATATTTTAATTGAAGAAACGTATGTAAAATATCAAGTCAAATTTAATTCCTTGTGCAAAATCAAATCATATCCAACCTTTTACATTTAAGATACATCGTTATATATGTTATATGATGACACAAAAAACAGAAAACATCATTTAAAGATTTAAAGAGCCAACGAACCCACTGGCTGAACCATGGTCGTTTTTATGTGATTTATTTTAACAGCTGTTTATATAATGAATAATAAACTTTATCAGACCTGTGGTATTATTGGTACTTGGTATGGTAGAAGATAACAATTCAGTAATGTTACTCCCCAACATAGAGGAATGAAATATTTTTTAATTGAATAAATCATGTGCAATATCAAGTCAAATTGAATTCTAACTACAAGATCAAACCACCCAATCTTTTAATATTTTAGATACATCGATAAAATATGAAATACAAAATAAAGAACACATTTAAACAGGCGAACGACTTGTTGCTTTGTAACGACACGTCGACAAATGTGAGGTGATACAACATCAACGGGATCCACCCACTGAAGGAACTTCGAAGTGAACTCTCTAAAAGTAAAACTTTTGTTCTCAATAATATATTTTTTAAATATAGGTTTATTTACCTGAAAAAAGGGGGTTTCATTGATTGGATGAGCGTAGCGAAGATTCCATTTCACTACACTGGAGAAAAAAATCCGGAATGTTTTTTTTCCCCTGTATTTTTGTGTTTGTCAGCACGATTCCGGCTAAACCGATACTCCAATTGCGATGAAATTTTCTGGAGGCCTTCGAAATCTCTGAACTTAGAACTGCCACGTTTTTGAGCGCAATCTTAAAATTATTTCTCGTGAAAATCGCAATTTTACGATTTTACGATTTCTAGAACTTATAACTCATTCACAAGTTTTTGGAAAACCCTTTGGAAAACAACTAGGCCTATGTAGATATAGTTTATTATTAATTGTTTACAATGTCCTAAATATGATGAGGTAAATAAAGTATAAAAAAATAAAATAATAAATACAAAATAAAATGGGGTGGGTAGGTCCCCTCCGGGGACCCACCCACCTACCCCCTTTAGGACCAGGAGCAATTGCTCCAGGTCTTACATGGTCAGCGCGCCACTGTACGCCCCGTCCCCTCCCCGCATCGAGCTCTCACTGCCTGCACTCAGGGTCAGCGACCTTGCCGCCAAGATTGAGGTTGGTCAAGGGATGTGCGACTCAAAGACATTGGAATAGTATGTATGTGCGACTGAGAGGGTGGTACATCCAGTCATCGACGTTGTTTCACTTGTGTTACAGTCGGAGGTCGCACTGATTAATGGCGTTTTCCATTGGCCGCACTCAGGTCGCACTAGTGCGCCCTAGTGCGCACTGGATTGCCACTTGTCTTTTCATTTGTTCAGTTTTGTGATGTTATTCAAGTGGAGGTTGACAACAATGACATCTCTGCACTCGCCGAGTGCATGCCAATGGAAAACGCCATAAGTTGACGTGTTCTCTTCAGTCGGTTGTAATATCCATTGCAATCTGCAGTTATCTTTTAACAAATTCTTATTTTAATGTTGGATATTTTTTGTTTTTGTGTGTGTGATTTTAAAAACAGACTTTTTGCTACAGAACAGTTATTTATTGTTCATTTTGTTTAATTATTTGCCCAGGAATTATGGAATTTAATTTGGCAAATAGCGGAAAAAAATGAAACACAGCTGAATTTTTTCTCAAGATGCTAAGTTGGGTATGTTGTTTAACATACTAAAAGTCCCCACCTGTACCGCGTGAGCTTCCTTATAATATGACCTTGAAATGACCCCGATAAACGTTTGTTTACGTTTATCTCGTAAATGGTGGAAATTAGAAAAAACTACTTCAAGCAAATATTGTTGTCTATTAAATTGTCTACAAAAAAGGTCCTAACCCATTTTATCGCTAGTTCACTCCTTCTTCCCCAAAATCAAGGAAAGGTTAAGCTACATTTTCGATAATTTCAGAAAATTGGCAACAACGCCTAGAAAGATAAGTTAAAATGTGTTACAAACTTGGTTGTGGCCCAGAGTGATTTTAGAGTGTTTTCTCAGATCAAGATTGACTGCTGTTCTTGGTTGTAGTTGTGACGTATTGAATAAGGCGTGGCTATCATTGGCGAATGTTAAGTCGATTTCTAGTGGGATTGTAGGGGATGCGAAAATCAACTGCCATGATGCTTGCATTGTCGGCTGCAGAGCTTGAAAGAAATAAAATGGAAACTAATTTGGCGATGTCAACCTCTCACGTAAAGATCGAGTGTAGACTTTCGCAATGGTAAAAAAATCCTTTAAAATTCAAGGTCATGTCGTAACCGCTGATCCTATGTAACTTTTTCAGTGCATATCCGTATCCCTGAAATTGCAAGAAGATTTAGAAAGTTATTTTGGGTATGAATTATCACCTTTCATTACCCATTATCTCTGTTTGATAAAAATGGAATGAGAAAAACTAAAAAGGCTGCATTATATTCAATATTTGAAAAGAATCAAGGAAATGCCGTCCCAACTGGCAGTGTCTACGTAATAGGTAGAGGTTGGCTCTTGTATCGTGTTGTGCTGGGGAACTTACAGGATCCTGTTTGAAGTATACTTTTCTTACATCAAAAGACAGTATGTATGGAAACAAATTAATGTTGAATTGTTTTTGATGGATATTCAGAAAAAAATTGAGATACAAAAGTATCCGAAAGATCTCGTAGATATTCCAAAAAGTTTTCTCCGGATATAGAATTTCACGAGGAAATGAACTTGACTGCGGCTCTAGAGAACTTCTTGTCCAATAGCCATAATAAGAACAAGCTGATTTCCTTCATTATGAAAAAGTTCATTGAAAATGACTTTAAAGTCAAGCAAACTGTTGGAGACGCTGATATTCTGATTATTCAAACCGCTATTGACTGTTCGATGTCTGAAGAAAAGTAGAGGACAAAGACCTACTTGTGCTGTTAACAGCAACTGCACCTGTAGAATCAGAAATATTTTTCATAAAACCGGGAAGAGGCAAGGTGGCAACTACGCAAGGGAAAAATATCATTATGCAAAATGCTGGAAAATAGAGAAGACCTTGTGGAAGCAGCTCAAACTTTTAAATCTGAAACGGCTTCACAAGAGGAAATAGCCGAAGCCGGAACAAAACTTTTCCTTGGTCTGTACGGTGTCCTTCGTCTAGTAAACTCCCCTCTTACTAGCTGATGTTTGCAAAGTGGACTTTTTCTCTTGAATCGTCTTGTACGATTAACAGAGCCATGCTCTTGGCCAATTCTACCCCGGGCCAGACGGGGGCATGCACTGCAGTGGAGTTTCGTGTGAAAGCGCAGGAAGGCTTGAGATGGGGGACGACGAAGATGTCGATGACGTTCAGGAAGAGGATATTAAACAGCTCTTACCGCAATCATCGTTCGAGGAGGAAGAAAATGGAGTTGATGCAAGTCGCAACACCGACAGAAGTGGTCGAGATGTGACGGCAATGATAATGAACCGAGTACCAATGAAACGTTATCAAGTCAAAATGAAACGTCAGATGATGAAATGGATATCGAGGAAGCGATGAAGAGACACATGGAGCGACCTAGAGATTAAAATTCTAACAAACTAGCCTACTGGGGATACATACCACATAAAGAAACGCGCCAAATGCTCTATACTTCTAGGGTGGTGTGGAAACCAGGCGCGTAGAAGCGTTTTGAAAGTTGGGGGGGGGGGGAAACCCATAAGCAGATTTTGTGGGCAGAAGCTGGGGGGGGGGGGCAAAGCCCCAGCCGCCGTAGACCTTTCCGCCGAAGTCGTTTTTTTTAAACCTGCTACAGTTATTTCGTCTTGTTTTAACTGTACTCGGACTCTAAAAACGATGTTTTACTACTACTATCTGCTATCTAAAAACTCAAAAACTGAACGTGAAGTGGCCCATTTCAGTAAATTTCAACAAAAATTTGAATGTAATGACGAAGCATACAGGTAAACAAATTCGTTTTACGAAGGTGAATAACGAATTGTGTAAGTGAAGTGCATATTTACTACGGTAATTCTGGGATTAATATTTAACTCACGTTAGTTTTGCCCCCCCCTGTCCCCCCTGGACCAAACTTGGGGGGCATTTCCCCCCCGGTTCCTATGCCACTGGTGGAAACTATCATACGAGAATGTATTAAATAATCACTATTATAATGCAATAAACATTTCCTGATTGTTGATAAAAATACTTTTATTGAGCTGAAGCTACCCCTCCCCCTCTCCGCCTAAATAAAACCACTCCCTCTTTCAGTCGACTGTTGACACCTTATTTTACCTTGTTAAGGTATGAGAGCATGTTTTATGTGAATACAAGATGCATTTTAAAATCCTTTTCCATAAGAATTTCTTATAGGTCACTATTTCCATTAAAAGTAGAGTTTCAAATCCTGGATTTTGAAGGGGAAGGAGTGAACTGGTGAAAAAATAGATTGGAACTTTTTTGTGAGAAATTTAGTAAGAAACATTATTTGTTTGAAACATTTTTTTCTAATTTCCACCATTTACGAGATAAACGTAAACAAACGTTTATCGGGGTCATTTCAAGGTCATATTATAAGGAAGCTCACGCGGTACAGGTGGGGACTTTTAGTATGTTAAACTACATACCCAACTTAGCATCTTGAGAAAAAATTCAGCTGTGTTTCATTTTTTTCCGCTATTTTTCCTTATATTCCTGGGCAATATAGGCCTATTTATTTTTATATTTTTGTAATAAAAACACGTAAAATAAACTGTAATTGATTTTGTTCCTAACATCATTAATTAAAGAGGCTATAACTTGTAGGCCTACTCCACTCGTTATCTTGTCGACCTTGAGTGCCTCCGAATTTCCGTCGGTCAGTACTAATAGCCTGCTACACACCTTATCAGCCGTTGCCTGCACGCACGTGTGAGAGGTGCTGATAAAACTTATCTGCAGCAAGGGAGATAGAGATTGTCGCGTAGTATTTGCCTCACTCCATGCAGCCCGGCGGCCGAGTTGTGGTTGTGCCAGATCAGCTATTGCGTAGGAGCGGGCGGGGTGAGGGGGGGGGAGAACTCGACGGCCGGCCTGCATCACGGACTAGTGTTGACACTTGGCGTTCTCGGGAAACATGATACATACCTACTGCTCCGTCTTTCATGTAACTTCTCACACGTATTATTTCGTACTGAACGATCGCAGGACCAATATTTCAGCTACAAAGGCGAATTTGGAATTTCGATGTCGATTTTTTTGGTTTCGATGTCGATGTCGGAAAAATTTCGACATCGCGATTTGACATCGATTTTATTGATTCGATGTCGGCATTTTACATCGATGGGCAACCTTGCTTTATTAGCGCTAGCCTTCACTTTTAAATTTAAACTTTTCTCTATATGAAAATATACTAGGCCTTCTGTGCATGGATGTGTGTACTTCCCCTACATGGATGTGTGTACTTCCCCTACATGGATGTGTGTACTTCTGTCTGCAGGGCGGCGACTAAGGGCGAAGACGAGACAGACGCCGGCCCCTCTAAGAAGCCTAAAGTTGAGGAGACCGACGCAGACGCGAACCTTGGCAAGGTCCAGAACGACAAGCTGTACAACATGAGGGACTCGCTCAAGGGACACCTCAAGAAGAAGGACATGGTGGAGATGCTGGAATACAACAACCAGGATGTTCCCGCGGGAACGGACAGGGTGAGTGACACAGGAGGCGGCAATTCTTCTATTCTATAAGCGATTCTTTAGGCTAATGCAACAAAGTAGATCTATTTTAAGACAGTCCACTAACTAAGCAAAGGCAGACGTGATTTGGCACTCGTCTTCTCTTAGTTTATCCCGTTATCATTTACAGGGCTCGGGGAACTTCAAAAATTGTTAAATTTTGTTAAAAAATGTTTTTATTTCAGGAATTTTCTTACAGTAGGCCTTTACCTACTTCCTCTCATAAATTTGTCAAATTTGTCAAATCATATGTAGGCCCTAGGCCTATTTAAATCAAAACTTTTCATGTGCCATCACCGCAATATAATGTTGAGGAGCAAAATTATACTCTCTTATTTTCCCAAGCACCTGAAAAAATATTGTCTTCAATCTGGAAAGCCTGGAACTTGAAATAAGTGTTTGTTTCACCGCTAGATACTGGACCGTCTCTCT
Source organism: Sweltsa coloradensis (assembly GCA_024449915.1). Lineage (NCBI taxonomy): Eukaryota > Metazoa > Arthropoda > Insecta > Plecoptera > Chloroperlidae > Sweltsa > Sweltsa coloradensis. Next base: position 244,818 of record JAMZAV010003419.1, read on the forward strand.
GACTGCATGGTGTTTGGCCTCCCCGCCGCCTGCACCAAGTGTGGCGGTGGCCAGCTGGTCTTCCGGTCTGGCGTCGGCTACCAGTGCCAGGGGAACCTCTCGGAGTGGACCAAGTGTCCGAACATCATCGTGGAACCGGAGAGGACCAAGTTCCGAGTGCCCGAAGAGCTGGCCGCCGAGCACACTTTCCTGTAAGTGCTCAATCACAATGTATATTTATTCGTAACTTGTTCAATTTATTTATTTATAACGTGCAGTATCCATGCCAAAGATGCTCTGCCCTGAAACTCACGTATACTGCTGGTTAGAGTGGAGGGTTTGAGAGCTAGTGTAACGGCTTCGTTCTCCACGACGTCTGTTCGGAAGTCCGGGTTAGTGGAGGAACCTATATGACTGTCAAGGTTACACCGTCCTTTCGGATGAGATGTAAGCCGTTGGTCCCCTTAGTACTTTTTGAAAGGAGTAGGCTACATGCTGTTACCTGTTTCCTTCTGTTCACCACTCAGCGTCTTGAATAGCCAAAGTGCATTAACGTGAGACATTAAGCAATATCCAATCAATCAATCAATCAATCAATCAACCATGCCAAAGATGATTCAAATAGCACTTTTTGTGTTTGTTATAGTTATGTACAGCCGGGGTCATATATAAATCAAGAGGTCTGAAAGATACCTCTTTCACCGACATCTCGTGGTCAACTCTTGGTGCCATTATTTATATCGCCCTGTGAACTGCATTATCGATCGATGGAAGCCCCCTAGACTATTTGATGTTATTAATATTTTTTAGGAGGCTTTGAAAGACTCTTGGTCAACAAAATAGACAAAATCTAGAAGGCAGTCAGAAGTGAAATACAATTTTATCAAAACAAAAGCATAAAACAAACTTTAGTGGTTTGCAAATAAGACTTGACAGCCAAGATAGAATTATTCGAAATTAATTAGAAACTAAGGCAAATATAAGATCTAAGGCATAGTCTTAATGCTATGCCTAGGCCAAGGTATCGATATATAATGCTCTCTTTACCTTCCATATTATATTTCTTCTAGGCTTGATAGTTTCTCTGGTGAATAGAGAATTTTCCTTTGACATTAGCAGCCATGTTTCTTATTTACGTCGATAATGCAGTTCACAGGGCGATATAAATAATGGCACCAAGAGTTGACCACGAGATGTCGGTGAAAGAGGTATCTTTCAGACCTCTTGATTTATATATGACCCCGGCTGTACTTGCGCAAACACAGCAGTAATGTAGCTATAATGTCCTCAAAGATTGCAAAGACAACCTACATTATCTAGTTGGCCTTGTGTAAAAAAAAAATAGAAGGTGCTAATCTAGAAGGCTGTGGTCTTCTCTAGCTATGGTGCTGCTGGTGTTTGCGCTGGTAACTAAAACAAACTCAAATGAGAAGCTGCCCCCATCATCCGCTAGATTGCATTGATGTTCCTTTGCGTTGCTACTAACTCTGTGTCTGAAATCTCAGTCGAGTATTGTAATGGCCAGAATATAGGCCTACGCCTCAAATAAATACAAATTGTTTACAATTATTAAAGAGTTAAAACACAAGGTGCAGCGATAGTCGTAGCAGAGATCACTTCACTTCTCAACAAGGAAGACTTCCTCAGCAGACAATGCGTAAGGCTTAGCCTGCTGTTGTTTGTATGTTACCTACACGACTTTTTCCCTGTTTCAGCGGCCGATACAAGTGCAAGCCAACGAAGCGGTTTGTAGCCGTGGCCAAGCCGTCGACTTCCAACGGCAGTTCACAAGTGGACAGGTGAGTACTAAGTTGCGGCATTGTGTAGCCAACACAACAATAAAATATTTTTTATTTATCAGACAAATATATTTAATATTTATTGTTCGCGCCGATTATATTTTGGTATTTTTGTCGCTTTGTTTAGTGCTTATTTTCATTGTATTTGTATTTTCATCTTTTCATTTTGGTTTTTACTCGAGTGCTTTTGCCCGGTTTTGTCATGTGATTTGGTCAGCCAATCACGTTCGTTTTCTGTTTATCTTCCGTTTGTACTCGCATATCATTCATCTCTAGGTTAGTACACGTCTAGCTGTCGTCTCTGAAAGGTCGCTACGCCTGTTATCACTCTCGCCCGTATATGGGCATAACCAGTTCAGTTCTCTCGTACTCCCTGCACTACTTTCTGAGTGCTGTCTTTGCCACTGCTGCAATATAAGTTCTCTGAACAATTCTTCCGTTTCTTTTCTCTACTCTTACAACTGGCCAGCTCTATTAAACCTTTCCTATCCCCCTCGACGTCTGACACACTGACGTCGCGACGCACGCGACGCAAGAAAGTTCAACAACATCCGAACCTCACGACGTCGGGGGCAACCAGTCCATGCAGGAAGTATTCTGCACAATCATATGTAAGTTCTCTTCTGCATTTTATTTCCTGTGTTCTTCCTTGCTCTCTTATCTCTATTAAAAACTAATTACAGTCCACTTAAAATCTCGGTTAGGCATCTCGGCCTAAACATTCATATTTAATATTCAATGAAGGGAATAGGCTAACATACTTAACATTGAAATACTAATAGGCAGTACGGTTTACTCAAATCATGGGAGATATGGGCAAAAACTAATGACGAAGATTTTGTTGTAGTTTCTTCTCGACTCACCGCCGCGCCACTAGCGCTATTAACAACAACATCCGGGGAACTTCTTTGTCGATCTACTTTGGTCCAATAGTTCTGTGCCTAGACGTAGATCGTATTAATAACAAAGCTATTATGTATGATATTGTTACATTATTTGAAGAGAATACTATTCACAGAGACCTATAACTTCTAACCATTTTCTATAACAAATAACGTATTTTGTCCCGAGTATAAATGTGAGATCAATGGTTGTGCAACGGTTTCCGAGTTCTACTGTTTCTCTCATATTCCACTAAAGTTGTTGCCGCAATGTTTGATCTACTAGTATGTTCTAGATCTTTGCACCCTGGCTCATCAGAGTTATCATTGATTAGTTCACTTCTTCTTATCTCCTTTCTTTTAGTTGTCACTGTGATTCGTCTGGAATCTCATTTTCACACCCACTTTAATTATTATTATGATAATCATCATCCTTACTCATTTCTAACCATGTCGGGTTGAGTAGTGGTTTTCCACCATTATCTAGGGCATGAAACTGTAGATACTAAGCTTGCCAGACTCGGTGTTTCTTCCTCATTATCTTCCTCCTTACTTCCTCCTTCCCCTCCACCAATTTACTCCACTCTCTTCTGTCCTCCCACAGCTTACTCTTGCCACATGCTCCCACACTTCATCCCGTTTTCCAACATCTTCTTGAATTAATCTTTCCCATTTCTCTCTTGGCCTTTCTACTTTTCTTTTCCCCTCCTCTTCTGCTTCAAATTTCGTCTTGGAATCCTCTCCCTGCCCATAAATAAATAAATAAATAAATTGTATTTAGAGTCTACCCACTCAGTTATATAACTGATTTTCAGTGGGGGACAGTAAATCAAAGCGACCAAGCCAACCCTGTAGGCCCCGACGCATTCGACGAGTGAGCGATAACCAACCAAAGATCGATATTTGTAATAGGAAATATAGCAATCAATGGTATGGACAGTGCGAACACCCGCGGATCAACGCCAGAATCAACAAGGCCGATTCAGAACAACTCTGAATTTATTATGTGCTTCGTTGCTAGGACGGCTCCAAAGTCACCGTTTACAAACTCCTAAGACAAGAACTGATGGACTTAAGTCCAAATCAGAAGTTAAAAAACTTCTGACTTTGACGGGAATCGAACCCTGGACCTTCTGCATTGGAAGCAGATACACTAACAACAAGACCAACGAGCCACACAATTCAAGTTCTCTTCCTAATTTAAACCCCAATCTCTCCAGTCAGTTCTTATTACATTACATCTTATCTTGTCCATCTTGCTCCCTTGACACTTCAAGAACTTCATTTCTGCTGCTTCCAGCTGCCTCTCTTCCCATGTTAACTGAAAACCAATTCTCTTGAGCGTAGCTGTGCGTAGCTGTGCGTAGCTGTGCGTAGCTGTGCGTAGCTGTGCGTAGCTGTGCGTAGCTGTGCGTAGCTGCGTAGATACGATCTAGACTAGACCGGTAGGATTGAACACTTGTGTTTTTTTTGTTTTTTTTTATATATATTATACCTGCTTATTAGGGATGTGCGGGTAGTGGTTTTTGAACTCGGGTCGGGCTCGGGTCGGGTAATTGAAAGTATCCTCGGGCTCGGGTAATTGAAGTACCCTCGGGTCGGGCTCGGGTAGTGAAATTTTTTTAAATTTGTGAATTCATAAAAAAAAAAATACAAAACAGTTTTGCATTGGTTGCAGGTAGCCACTCTGGGCTGTATTGACACGAAGAACATCCAAATCGGCGTCTTATGAACTTTTGCTTGAGTATGCCTAGGCCTAGGCCTAGTACAGTGAAACCCCACTATTATCGTTTTCCTGCATCAATCGTTCGTTATTCTCGGAAATAATATCGTAACGATCGTTTTCTATTACTTCCGATACGAAAATCCCAAGAAAAACCGATGCGATCGCGTATTTTTCTCTTCCGGCCGACGAAATCATCATCATGCGTTTGTACCAGCCATGCATCTGACGAAATCGCGCATTTGCACCAGCCTTTCGGTCTGACTCCGCCCAACGCTCTGCTGCGCGCAACGATGCGCACTAGATCGGACTTGTTCTAGGCCTGCCGCCTAGGCATTAGACGATGTTTATTAGCGTTGTTTCTTTTTCACCATTCGCCTACGTACGTAATATTCAACTTGCTTTATGCCGTTATTAGCGATGAATAACCAGAAGACGAGTAATGACGGTCAGTAGGGCCTATTACTTTACCGGGAACAGCGCCGGAAGAGCCAAGGACACAGCATCATAGCATAGCCGCGCCCACGTCGTAGCGATTGGTCCGCTCCGACGTCAGCTGTTCGTTTGGTGTCTGAGCGGGAGGTTTAAAAGGAGCAGATTGGCGTGTTTCTTTATTACTTCTACCCGACCCGACTTTTTCGGGTAGGAATTGACGGCCCGACCCGAGGTCGGGTAATTTTACCTACCCGAAAATTACCCGTTTTTCGGGTACCCGCACATCCCTACTGCTTATGTTAACCTTAATATTTTTAAGTGTTCTTTTAACATTCTTATTATTCTTTATTTTGTATTGCATTTTAAATAGTTCCAGTAGGCCTACACTTTTATTACTGTCACTTAATTCTCCTGTTTGCTTTTGGTTACTGTACTGGTCCAAGTCATTTAGGCCTATCCTTGTACCTAAGGCTTTTTCTCTATTGTCGATCTTTTGCATCTTATTGTTTTTACTTGTATTGACTACTTTTGCACCTAAGCATACGCTTTGTACAGTATTTGTAATTCTGATTGTATTGTTGTAAGTGACGAGATACAATGTACTGATATGTAATGTACCTGATGTATCTATTAATAAACTTGAAACTTATCCGCAGTGGACCCAAGATTTTCCGGCCACCCCCGCCATTGAAGAACATGCACATAGTGATTCTCGGCAACACGGTGAAGAGTAAGGACGACCTCAAGAAAGAGATCACCAAGCTCGGAGGGAAAGTCGTCACCAAGATACAGAATAAGATCGCGTTTGTTATCTCCACGCCAGGTACGTTTAGGGGTGTAAACCGGAAATATTTCTCGGAAACGGAAATATTTCCAGTAGGGGTGTGCGAACCGGTTCGAATTTTGAACCGAACTCGAACTTAAGTGAAGGTTCGAGTTCGACAAAATTCGGTTCGAATTTCGAACCGAACTCGAACCTTTCCGTGAAAGTAGTGAAAATGCTATTTCAGCACGTTTGAATATCCCGCGCCCTATAGTACAAGTTCCAGCGATGGCCGATAGAGCGCACCACGCGTATGCTCTCCAGCGCTCTCTATGCCAAACTAGTTTCCTCCAATCGCGACGCTCGGCGATGGTAAATTTGACCTTCAAAGTCAGTGAAATGCAAGTAAAGATGGAAGGAACATAAAAAATGTCAAACCACGCAAACTACGAGTTTAAAAGACGTAAAAAAGTGATCAAATGGAATATTCTCCACATTCTTTCTTCAGGATAGTTGATCGGAAATATTAGTGATATAGACGCAAGCAAACCAATAAAGGATGTTTATTTTCGACGCCGTGTCCAGGCCTAGGCTTCCTAGCTAGGCCTACCTAGGCCTATTCACGTCTCCCGGTCCTCGCATCCAAATCCTGTTCTTGTTTATCGTAATAAATGATGTAGAAAGCTTTATCAACACAAAAGAAGAATCAGTTAAAAAGCTATGAAGTTTTGGTCAATTGGATAATAAAATTTGCCGTTAGCACGCAGCCTAGGGTCTAATTTTACACGCGTAGGGCCTAGGCCCAATAATTTACACGCGTGAGGGCCTAGGCCCAGGCATGAATAGGCCCTAGACCTACACAAAGGTCTAGGCCTAGCTAGGCCTAGATTGTAGACTTGAAGGGCCTAGGCCTAGAGCTTGTGTAAAAATTAAGAGTAGGCTAGGCCTAGGCCAAGCCTAGTAATTTACTAATTGACGGTTTCCAGTAATTTTCCGAAATGGTTTTTCCCAGAAAATTTCCGGAAATGTTTTTCAGATTTTTTTAAAGAGACAGTACACTCTTTATTTTGGGGGGCATTTAGTTTGAAATATTAGTAGATTAATGCAAAATTTGTTTAAAATGTCTAGCTCTAGAATAAAAAAGCAGAATATTTCTGCTCTTTCATGACATTCTAAAAAAATGTTTTCAATTTAATTGTAACTTTGTACCTCAGGGGCCAGGGCCTTATTATCTGCCAATCCTTCAAATATAGGTTGTTATACCCTTTAAACAGCCCTGGAGCCTAAGGTTACCATTCAATGTTTTCCTCCTGGAAATGTTTCTGGAAATCACTAGGTATGTGTGGCTCGTTGGTCTTGTTGTGTGGCTCGTTGGTCTTGTTGTTAGCGTAACTGCTTCCAATGCAGAAGGTCCAGGGTTCGATTCCCGCTGAAGTCAGAAGTTTTTTAACTTCTGATTTGGACTTCAGTCCATCAGTTCTTGTCTTAGGAGTTTGTAAACGGTGACTTTGGAGCCGTCCTAGCAACGAAGCACATAATAAATTTCAGAGTTGTTCTTAATCGGCCTTGTTGATTCTGGCGTTGATTCGCGGGTGTTCGCACTGTCCATACCACTGATTGTTATATTTCTGATTAAAAATATCGATCTTTGGTTGGTTATCGCTCACTCGTCGATTGCGTCGGGGCCTGCAGGGTTGGCTTGGTCGCTTTGATTTAAAGTCCCCCACTGAAAATCAGTTATATAACTGATAGGGATGTGCGAGTAGTGCATTTTGACCTCGAGTCGAGTATCGAGTCGAGTATTAAATACTCGCGAGTATCGAGTCGAGTCGAGTCGAGTAGTTACCGTATTTACCCGATTGCAAGCCTACCTTTTTTGACACATTTTTGCAGTTCAAAATGGCACCCCGGCTTGGAATCGATAGCAAACTTATGAGTATTTAAATGCTACACTTTTTTGTTAGATGAACTTTTAATCAGGGGTCGGCTTGCATTCGGTGTCGGCTTGCAATCGAGCAAATACGGTATGAACTATGGAAATTAATTTCTAGACCAGGCAAAATAATAATGCAAGCCCGAGAAATTCTTGTTTTCGGAATCGTCTTTTCTCTTCTGAACATATTTGGACATTATCTAGAAGAGAATAGGTGATCACTGATGTAGAATAATGATTGCCATCATATCATGATGTGTATTTAGGCCTAAGATATATATTTTTAAAACTAGGTATCCAAAGTCAAAGTTTCAAGGAAGGCCCCTATGTTACAAAACAAAAGTAAAAACATTTATGTTTTTTCCACCATTTAGGCAACCTTTACTTGCAATACTATTGGACAGGAACAAAAGTAAAGAGGGAACTGAGGAAATAGTTGATCATCATGGAGTTTGAAAATGTTGATTTTAAATAATTATGCCTACATAAGTTAGTAATTTTCTTTTTAATCACAAACAAAGTTAATGTAGGCCTACAAGGCCTATGACCATTGTCCAACATACTGTTTTAATATATTTATTTTATACATCGTTTTATAGGTTCATACTTTTACTTAAATATTTATTAATGGATTTTATGCTGTTGGTTGTTGTATACTGTTCTCAGATATAGTATATGTATAGCCTAGTTTTAAGATATTGACTTGAAAAATACCCCGGACACATATTGTGCGAGGGGTCATCATTATGTAATAAAAAGAAAGAAAGAAACTATAACGGCGTACCGGTATTACAAAGGCATATTAACGTAGGCCTAGACTACTTAAGAAGGCCTAGCTTTCCAATGAAATATTCGACGATTTCAAATTTTCGTGGAGAAACACTAGCTGCTCTACATGCTCAGAAAGCAGGTTTTGTCGCCTGCACGTAACAGTGTTGCTGCCTGCCGAGAATTGTCTTTCACTACAAACTTGAGTGGCTGGGATAGCCAAGTATCTCCTTGCCAACACCGCGAGCTTCGGAAATCTGGCCTGATGCGCAGCCCACCACCGCAGCGGGTCCTCGGTGCGTGCGATGACTGCCATTGCGAGATATGAGTCAAGTTCTTGATGTGGTAGCTGCTGGTCATCAACAGGTTCAGCGTCGAGGATCTCGTCGAATGAACTCCATAGGCTGTTTTGGCTAGAAGGCATCCTCTCTGGTTGGTCACCTAAAAAGAATAAAAATAAAATTTAAATATACTGTCAATTTATCTTTTAAACAATTAACAACCAAGACATTTTATTTATTTATTTAACAAATTTTTTTTTAATTCTAGGCTTTGAAAATAATATTTTTTTCTAGTAGGCCCTACTAATAAAATGGTTGCTAGCTAGACAATATAATATTATATTAACCTTTAATACATGCTATGCTACGGTAACGGTACAGGTATTTCATTGAGCTTACCATTTTCTCTTCTCGGAGTCGGCTCCAGTGGCTGCTCACGCGTCACAGTCAGCAACTCTCCTCGCAGTTTCTGTTTGGCCTCGCCTTTTGAAATGTCGTCACGTAGCGCTCGGTCCTTGTATCGCGGATCAAGAAGCATACAAAGAGAATTGATTGCCTCGATTTTAAAAAATGGAAATCTTGCATTCAATGCACGTTTTAAATTTTTGGCAAACGTAACTCCAGTACCACGATTCCCTTCTGCGATGAAACGTGTCAATATTCCATCTATTTGAATTAATATGGGGATAATCATGGATCGCGTAGGGTATTCTTCCCCCGAAATTTCCACTGTTGCTTCTTTAAATGGTTGTAGAACTGTAACTAGTCCACTAGCAATTTTCCAGTCGCTAGGATCCAAAAGTTCTGCAGACCCTCTGTCATCGGAGCTGCCAAGCTCGGCACAAATTGCATCCCGCTGCTCTACAACTCTATTCAGCATGTCGAATTCCGAATTCCAGCGTGTTGGGCAGTCCTGGAACAGCTTGTGACATGGTAATCCCATTTGTTCCTGGAAATGCTGCAAACGTTTTGTGGCTTTTGGGGAACGATTGTAATGGGATACTATTGTACGGACTTTCCGGATGACATCCGGTATGGCATCTTTTTTGGCGTCGTTAATAGCCAATTGTAGAGTGTGCGCAAAACACTGCATGGGTGACCAAGTGGTGCGCGCCAAGGCTGCAGTGTAGTTACGTGCATTGTCAGAAAACTATAAAAATTGGCACGGTTTCAGATAATCTGTGCAAGTCCCACTTGACCATCATCGAAATAAGTTTTTCATAAATCGCAGTAGCATCGTGAGAACCGGGAAAGTGAGAATTTCCCAGACATCTATTCACCAATTTAAAATCGGAGGTTATGTAATGGCAAGTTAGGGAGATAAACGCTTGAAGGGATTTTGATGACCAAATATCGGTGGTTAGGGATAGCGATTCAACTTCATGTTTCATCTTGCTTAATTCAAGATTCATTTTTCCAATGGTGTCTTCATAGAGCTTTGGTACTCTCACACGAGAAAATGTGGTCCGCGATGGTATAACATACTGAGGATTTAGCTCATTTACTATTCTCTGAAACCCTCGCTCATTCCCACAGAATACGGCTGGAGATCTATGGCGATCCACTCTGCTATCCGCCTGTGAACAAACAAAGAAAACTTATTAACTTTGTGAAATAACATTAAACAGAGTGTAGGCCTAGGCTTATAGAGCCTATTTAATTTGGTACATTGGATCCACTGTTAGGTTAGGAGCCTATGTGTGTAGAACCATTAGTTGAACTGGTCGACACTAAACATACAGTGCACAGAGGCGACATTAAATTGACCATGCTAACCAATAAGTTAGGGGCCCGGGTCTATTGTCTTACAGAAACTGAGACTAGCGCCTAGGCCTTTTTTAAGTAAATCTCAAGGCATAAGTTAGGTAGGCCCCTAGTTCTAGGGGGCCTAGGCTCCATTTCACATTAAGAATAAAGATAAGCTAGGCCTAGGCCTAAGCGTAGGCCTATCGTAGATCTAAGTAAGCTACTAGGCCCTAGGCCAGGCTCTATGGTATAGGGGCCTACTGAAATTTATAGATAAAGCAAGATTAAATTAGGCCTAGGGCCTAGGCCTAGGCCCTACTTACCGCGTAACTTTCTTGGCAGATGGATGGTCTGATGGCCATTTCCGTTTGATGCCAATCATGTTTGTAAGAGTTTCTTGGCGAGTGGAGTCACGTGCTGGTGCTGGGCCTTCTGGCCTAGGGTTAGGCCTAGGGCTAGGGTTAGGCCTAGGCCTACATGCTTTCTTGCATGTTTCTTTTTCTATTAGTTGCTGATAGTTCAGCACATGTTTATTTGCAGATGACGGCGCAAACTTGTTGTAGACCCGGTAGAGAGTTTAAGGACATTTAAGCAAAGATTGCACTTAGCAGTTGTGTTTGTGGCACATTTTACAAAATAGTCCCAAATTAATGACGACGGCACCTTCGGTATGCCCACAGCAAGCCTCATAGGCCTAGGCGCTGGGCCTGGGCCTACATCTAGGCCTACATCTAGGCCTACTTCAGTGTTCGACGAGTTAGTCGGTTGACGAGGTGACGGCGACGCCCTTGAATTTAGTTGAGGTCCAGAAGTATTAGTAGGCCTACTATTAGGCCTAGTAAGGCTAGGCCCCTGGGCCTAGGCCTAGGTAGGCCTCCACTTGGTCCAGCCGTAGGGCTTTCTATCAGATCTTGATCTTCCAAATCATTGTCTATATTCTCCGTGATATGTTGTACGCTTGGTTCTATCACTCTCAAAAAACGACGCATACTTTCCATCGCCTAGCTCCGACCACTCCACGCAAATACAACGCCTCTTCGGTTCGCGCTTATACAAATTTAATTACGACGATTAAACCGTGAAGTGACACCGTGACAGCAGCGTGAAAATCGTAAAAACAAGCATAGAAAATGGCGTCGGCGCGTCGCTCGTCATCATAGCAAAATTCGACCAGTCAATTTTACAATCGATTCTTACGCGATTTTGATGGTAGCGCTACCTGTTGGATAAATCTGAACATTTTGTAGTCGGCGGCTCAGTCGACAAAAACTACTCGACTCGACTCGATTTTCGTAAAATACTCGAACCACTCGAGTCGAGTTGTAACTACTCGACTCGACTCGAATTTTCGAGTACTCGCACATCCCTAATAACTGAGTGGGTAGACTCTAAATAAAAAATTTATTTATTTAATTTATTTGCTGCTCTTTGCCGTTCAGGTTCACCTGATGTACGTAACGGCATGTACTTGACTAACTGTGAACCGGATCACTCTTGGCTGTTAGAAGGCTCGACACCTCATGTTCTTGTCGTGACACCAGCTCTCCACTTTTTCCTGTCCTACCACCATCTTTCTCTCTTCAACCACTATCCACTCCTCTCCTCTCTCCTCCACATCTGCCTGTACTTGGTCTTGCCATCTGTCTCGAGGTCTTCTCACGCTCCTCCTCTCACTATTTAGACTAAATTATGTAAATGTAATTAAAATAAAATATTGTTTAACATTAAATACTAATAATAATAATAAAAATAATAATGATAATATGATGATTATTATTATTAAATACCGTATTGTTCCGAATATAGCGCGATGTTTTTTTCCGAAAATACAATCTCAAAAACAGCACTCGCGTTATTTCCGCGCGCTTGCATTTGAAATAGCGCCTGAACATAGGCCACGCCTCTAAACAACTCCCGCGCATAGTCTGCTGCGCTTCGCCCCGCCCACCCACTCGAAGCCACTGAACTCGGCCGAACCTTGGGCGAAACTGTCTGCTAGTCATCAGAATCCTTAGCCGTGATCACATCGTGACCTAGCTTGACCTACATAGATTGTTTTGTCGGGGTTGTCTATCTACGTTGCTAAGAGCTAAGAGTCTACGTAACGTAATAATGAGTGATGAAGGAGAAGATGAAATGGCTCAAGATGAACAAATGAAGACTGCTGATCGCGTGGAAAAGAAAGGTTCCTCTGCCTTACAAATCAGCAAGGGATTGCGAAGGAGCTAGGCCTAGGCCTACGACCATAGATACTAGGGCCTAGTATAACCCCCACCCCCCACGACGTAAACATTGAAGACCAGGAATCAGACTGGTGAACTGTGGTTGACATGTGAGCTTGTGCTTGGCCCTACCCTGTAAAAAACCATAGGCCTAGGCCCTAACATTGTTCAAAATGTTTTGTTGTAAGTGTTTCATGTACATTTTAATTTTCTTTGATTTTTTCTTTTTTCTTGAAATGATTCTGAAAAATTGGGGGTCGTGTTATATTCGAGGTCGTGCTTTATTCGGAACAATACGGTACTTCACAAATGTTTCAGAAGATAGGCTATAATTTCAATTTCCCTCACACAATAAAAATGAAGTAGGCACCAAGATGTACCAAAATAAATTAGATGCACTACATCGGCCTACTTAACTGTATTCCTGTACTGGACTACTATGTACAAAACTTCAAATTCATGAATTTCTATTTTCCCAAAAACTACAAATCCCCAAAATTTGACATCCCCACGTACCTCTAGGCCTACTCACGTGGCATTGTGTTGTTTCAGAGGAGGTAGAGAAGATGAACAAGCGAATGCAGGAGGTGAAGGCAGCAGACGTACACGTGGTCCCTGAAGATATCCTGGATGAAGTCAAGGACGGAGACGTGTATCGCATCATCTCCAAGAGCAGCATCTGCGACTGGGGCTCGGATGTGAGTAGCACCTTCTTGTACGAGACTAGAAGTAGGCCTACTTACTAGGGTTGTGCGAACACGAGGCTAGAAGTAGGCCTACTTACTAGGGTTGTGAAACACGAGGCTAGAAGTAGGCCTACTTACTAGGGTTGTGCGAACACGAGGCTAGAAGTAGGCCTACTTACTAGGGTTGTGCGAACCCACTATTTTTACCTCGAACTCGAACTTTCATTGTTTTGAAATCGAACTTCGAACTTTACAAAAATTTTGAACCCAACCGAACACGAACCCAACTAAAGGTATATCAAACTGTCAGGTAAAATAGTGATACGTCTGGACTTGCACCTCCACCAAGAAAGTTTGTAAGTTCTTTACCGGCACCTCCACCATCCATATGTTTGTTTTTAAATTTGTACCTGTGAACTGAGAACCATTTTTTTGCAACAAATTTGTAAAGTTAAAAAAAAAAGAACTTCAAACTTTTTTTCGAATTCGAACCGAACTCGAACTTACAAAAAGTTTGACTTAAATTTTGAACGTTGCTACTTACGCAAAACAGATCCAGATTTGTGAACGAAAACTTGTGCATCTAACTCAAACTAGTTCCTTCCTTGGATTAACTAACTCAACGCCCACAAGCATCAGTTGGTAATACTCCCCGAAACTTGAGGCGAGATCTGGCGGTTGTCGTCGAGGACCTCTCTCCTTCCCTTGAAGACCACCTCATCGACGACGAAACATGACAACATGAAAGATGACGACCACAACGTGAAAACCACCCTCCCCTCCCCCTACCCATGGCTCGTTCTGACCAACATGGAACTTTCCTCCCCACATACTCTAGGCTAGCTAGCTACAGTGGTACATTATGATCAGAGGCAGGTATTTACGGTAAAAACGAAATTTTCACCGCTAAAAACTGTAAACGATGAATCATTTTCAACACCAATTCACCGCTTTTAGTTAGAACAAAACCAAAGATGCAAATAAGTTCCACCACAAATACCTGCCTCTGAATTCTTGTAACTACATTTTATTGTAATCTGCAATTTTTTACAAGGTTCCACACCCAAAATTTACAAAAAAAAAAATCAGGGGGAGAAAGATATAGAGCTTTCAACTAAATGTTGAATTATTTTCACCACCAATTCACCGCTTTTGGGTACAATAAAAACGAAAATTGACTTTTATTTTCACCCCAAATACCTGCCTCTGATTATGATCTAACAGTTGACTCACCCTTCATCCAAATAAAATTATTTTATAACTGTTGTTTGTGCAAAGTGGTTCTAATGTGCGTCTCTTGTTTCAGCCCAAGACTCGGGTCCCGGTTGAAGACACCAGCAAATCGATGCTCAAGAGCAAGAGTAAGTGCATTCTAAACCCTTTTTCTATGATGCTCGTGAAAACGTTTATCAGTTGGAACAAAATGAGACTCTAGCTTTTGTATTCTATAATGCCATTTTTAGAGTAAGGCCTATCGTTTTGTTTCAGCTAACTAAAGTATTCACCTACAAAAATGTTTGAGACCACATGCCTGTGAAAATTATGTCACGTAATTTAATTGGGTTATTGGGCTATGCGAACAAGTTAAACCGAACTTGATTTGGTTAGTCGGGAAACACTAATGTAGGTGAAATTGTTAATAAAAAATAGTACAGTAAGATCTCTCTTATCCGATCTCCTCTTATCCGATGTTCCGTGTTAACCGAGCCGCCAAAAAAAAATAAAAAATTAAAGTTTTAAATACGTAAATAAAACATAAAAATAATTACAGACGCCGCGCCGCACTTTTTTAAATGTACTCGCATACATTTGTAGGCATGCCTTACGAGTGAGTGCAAAGAAGATAGATCGGCGATATATCTCGACTTCCGAGCAGTGTGCATCAGTGTACTGAGCGTATAGAGTTCAGTGGTCAGTGTGCGTCGGGCGCATCGCCGGTAAGCGTCAGTGCCACCCACTGAGCATATAGAGGTCAGTGTGCGTCGCGCGCCTGCGCGTGCGCCATACGATCCAGCCATCTCACACACAGCTGTTCAAAGATGGTCGTTGTGGAACTAGATGCAATCATGTTTTAACCGATTCACGAAATTCGTAATCACGACGCATTGAATTGTTATTCCTGGGCTTATCTTATTTCTTTCCCAGAACTTATCTTGCGTCGTGAGCTTCAGCGCGGGCATAGTAGTGAGAGGTTTTCCCACATGAGAAAGAGAGCTAGGCCTAGGCCTATGTTTGCATTGTAGGCCTAGGCCTACTGCGTCGAGTTTAGGCCTAGGCCTAGGCCTAGACATACGTTTTTATTACGACATGTAGGCCTAATTGTGTACGTGTGTTCGTGAGCTTGAATTACAAGCTATTAAATCATTTAGTATAGGCCTACCCTGTATGAAGTGTATCGTGTGTATTTTATGTTCCTTTATCCATTACATGTGTCATATATCATTTTACCACATCAGGCTATGCTACGAGAGCAAATAAACAATTGATCCGCGCCATCCGAGTTTTTCGCAAATCCAAGGTGCCCCCGGTCTCATCCAACTCGGATAAGAGAGATCTTACTGTAATACAATTCAGAATTTAAAAAAGTCCATCCCGACCTAGGCTCGAACCCGGGTCTTCCATATTCCAAGTAAGACGCCTTAGCCAACTAGACCACCGAGACTGTGACTTTTTAACTTCTGAATAGGGAGTGCTCCTCAACTCTAGTATGCGACTTAATTGTAATTAACATAAAATATAATAAGAAATACTCACAAATATAAATTTATTTTAAAAAACTAACGATTTTTGGCGTATTTATGAAGGTTTTAATTTGGCTAGTGGCGAAGCGGGACTAAAACGCTCCGTACATTGCGTGACGTCACGACAAAAGCTTTGTTTGTTTGTCCTGTACCAGGTTCACATATTTACTCCTGGAATCGTCCGGATGTACGTCATAAACCTGAAATAGGAGTAATAAGTACACGTTACGCCCACTAGGACAAACAAACATATTTGCACCCAGTTTTGATATTTGACGAGGCAACGAAGGCCTAGAGCCTATCACACGATGATAGGCTAATAGGCTTTGGACCTAACTATATTTTTTCAATATTTTTGCCTAGATAATAGGTTTCTAGTACATTGTTGTGCATAATATTGCTAAACGTCTTTCAAGCAGACCTATCCTAGTTTTAGGTTATGTCGGCCCTGGGCTAAGGTTTTTGCTTGACGGTTGATTAATTGGCATTGTCCCTTTTAAGAAAGGCCGTGAAGATTCATATAATCATTGGGAAAGATATTGCTCGGCCCGGCCTTCTCCATTTTAACTTCTAGCTTCTTTCTTAGCTTCTCACTACACCAACCAAAGCCACTACAAACTTTAAAAATGGCGCAATATTTTGTCGTTTTACACCCACTCCTGCTGAAGAAGCAGGTGTAAAATTCTTACTCCAGTCGCAGTTGTGGTAACTTACAACAGGACAAAAAACGTTTCTGGGTTGTGACAGGGACATTTAGGCCTACACCTGGACAGAAAAACGGATTTTTGTGAAAAACCTGTACCTGGTGTAATTGAAACAGGACAAAACAAACAAAGCTAATGTAATAGTTTAATTGATCTCCGCGCGCGCGCTGCACCACACGCTCGCCGACTGGAATTGAATGTAGTCAAATCCATGTCAAGCAATTTAATATGTTCTAATAGTTTGTCTGAGGCATGAACCTACACCTAATAATGATAATGTATAATATAAAAATGTATACATAATATAACATGCATTGTCAACGAATAATACCTCACTTATCTGCAAATTTGTTTATTCAACATTGTACTTTGTTTGATTAATTACCGACTTTAATCCAGGGAACCTTCTTTATCGACTCTGGTTTCCATGGTAACCAAGACCTTGGGCCCACTGCCTTTGCTAGGAATTGACTAGGAACCAATGAATTTGACAGGCGGTGGAACCCCTACCGGCAGACTGACGAAACGATACTTCTATGTGACGTCACATGGATGTCACAGTCAGCTAGGCCCGTTTACGCGCGGAATTTAAACACGAACATTCAAGCCCTCATAAAACCAAGTAAAAAACATTTTTCGACGGACTTTTTTTGGGAATCGTTTATTTTTAGTAACAATGTTCCGAATATATATTTTTTTTTAATTAGGAGCATTCCCTATTGTATTTGCATTATAGATCTGAATGGATGGAACAGTAGGGCCTACTGCCTTTGAACTGACCACCAAACATTATTTATAATGTCATTTCGACCGGGACGTTAATCATTCTAATTGGATGAGCGAAGCGAAGATTCCATTTCACTACACTGGAGAAAAAAATCCGGAATGTTTTTTTTTTTTTGTGTGTGTTTGTCCGCACGATTCCGGCTAAACCGATACTCCAATTGCGATGAAATTTTATGGAGGCCTTCGAAAACTCTGAACTTAGAACTGCCACGTTTTTGAGCGCAATCGAAAAATTATTTCTCATTAAAATCGCAATTTTACGATTTTTTTCGATTTTTGAAAAATTTCTTCTACTTATAACACCTACTTGCTTTATCCGATTGTTATGATTTTTTCACAGAACCATAATTTTATGAATTAAGATAATATTCGTGTGAAATTTGAGCGCAATCGAAAAATTATTTCTTATGAAAATCGAAATTTTACGATTTTTTTATTTTTTTAAACTTCGATTAACAAAAAATTAAAAATTAAAGTTTATTTTTTATTTTATTTAATTTTATTTTTTAAAAATCTTCCAACAGTAATGATTTTTTCACAGAACAACAGAAAATCCGCATAACACAATTGGCAGCTCAATACACCAATTACGCTCATCCAACAACGCGGCGGGACTTAAGCGTTTTCCTAGTAGTAGTGTTGCATGCATGTTATGCTTGGGTGGTCGCATGGGTGTGGGACGTGCTTGTACGTAGTAGATACCCTAATGTGGGAACTGTATACACGAGTGTTTGTCAGATCTAGAACACTCGCCACTAAGTTCCCTACATTAAACGGGTTGAGTGCGCGCGTCTTGCTCTAGAGTCGATACGCTCGAAGGCAATCGCCACGTCAACCAACAACCATAAACAATCTCGAATGCTCACATCTTGCCTGTCTTAGTAGACAAATAGGCGCCTAGGAGTGGGATATGCATTAAAACTTAGAATGTTCAACAGCTTTTTTCATGTATTAAACTAGTGATGACATCGGGTACCCGGAAACCGGTTCCAAACCGGTTCTATAGCAACACGGTTCCGACTTTCCAACCGGTTCCAAACCGGTTCTATAGCAACCCGGTTCCGACTTTCCAAACCGGTTCCATTTTTTCAAGTTCAACTCTATAACACTGAACTTTGCAGGCATGTTTCCCCGCCGTTTTCCCGCACAAATTAGAATGTTACGCACCGTTTCTTGTGATCTGGAGCCCGTGATGACATAGCCGGCTATCTATCCTTCCTCGCAAGCTGATGGTTAAAATTGAATTGGTGATATTGAAGCACTCGACTGGCCTTGACGCACCAGGCTACTACATGACACTTGAATGTCGGCAGTCGTACGTAACAAAGCGCGGGCGCTAAAGCCAGCTCACTGCTGGCCGTACAGTCTCTTCCAAAAAACATGCACGTAAAGCTGATAAATTGAACAAAATCAAAAATTGACCTTTAAAATCTGGTTCCGACGTGGAGGAACCGGATTGAACTTTTCGGACCCGATGTCATCACTATATTGAACCATAGACAAAACATTGGCGAACACCGAGTGCCCATAAAGTTGTGACATTGCACACATGTACAGTGAAACCTCTATGCATCGTTTTTCAGGGGAGTACTTGAAAAAAACTATGGATCCGGAAAAACTATGGATCAAATAGAAAATAACAATAAAGCTTATTATGGGAGTGTATAAAAAACACTATAAATGCAAGAAAATAGTAGTTTGAGAAACTATGGATAGAGGTTTCACTGTAATTTAGTTATAATGACATGTCAAAAATCGTGCTAACATTGAGTCAAATCAAATCCATATTGCACTAACTCCGTTGCACTGCCCTCGGACCCAGTGCGGCTCAGTGCAGCTCTCGGTCCTAATGCACCGCCGGAAGTTTCCGTGCATTGGTAGGCCTACCGAGTGTACACTCAAATTCCCAATGAATCATGAAAATTGATGATTCTGATTTTTGATACATGACGTTAGTTCACATTCAGTGCCACGAGTGAGGCCAATGTTTTAAACTTTAAAGTGCAATTTTCTATTATGCTTACCGACTTTTAAAGAAAATAATCTAGTTTTTATTCGAGGCCTTACATTATTAAAAAAGTGAAGCAATGAAATGATTAGTCCAATAAGGCCTACTCAACTTATATTTCAATCATCATTGTAAATTTACGAGAACATATAAACGTTAATTAAAAGTGTTTGTTTTTTTGGCATAGCTGTAGCCTTTGTATTTTTTATATTGTCTCATCTGAAAAAATGTGACGTGTTTGTAGGTCAGTTCACCCGTAGCGTCCCCTCCAAGCTGAAGGTGCAGCTGAAGCAAGGCTCCTACGTAGACCCAGACTCGGAGCTGCAAGACGTGGCACACGTATTGACCTACAAGGGAGAGCTATACAACGCTGTGCTGGGCCTAACTGACATCCAGGCCAACAAGAACTCTTATTACAAGCTGCAAGTGTTGGAGGCCGACGGAGGCAACAGGTAGGGGTGGGGTGATGGTTAGTAGGGGTGGGGTAGCGTCCCCTCCAAGCTGAAGGTGCAGCTGAAGCAAGGCTCGTACGTGGACCCAGACTCGGAGCTGCAAGACGTGGCGCACGTATTGACCTACAAGGGAGAGCTATACAACGCTGTGCTGGGCCTAACTGACATCCAGGCCAACAAGAACTCTTATCTACAAGCTGCAAGTGTTGGAGGCCGACGGAGGCAACAGGTAGGGTGGGGTGATGGTTAGTAGGGGTGGGGTAGCGTCCCCTCCAAGCTGAAGCAAGGCTCCTACTGGACCCGGACTCGGAGCTGCAAGACGTGGCACACGTATTGACATACAAGGGAGAACTTTACAACGCTGTGCTCGGCCTCACTGACATCCAGGCAAACAAGAACTCTTATTACAAGCTGCAAGTGTTGGAGGCCGACGGAGGCAACAGGTAGGGGTGGGGTGATGGTTAGTAGGGGTGGGTGGGGTAGCGTCCCCTTCAAACTGAAGCAAGGCTCGTACGTGGACCCAGACTCGGAGCTGCAAGACGTGGCGCACGTATTGACCCACAAGGGAGAGCTATACAACGCTGTGCTGGGCCTCACTGACATCCAGGCCAACAAGAACTCTTATTACAAGCTGCAAGTGTTGGAGGCCGACGGAGGCAACAGGTAGGGGTGGGGTGATGGTTATAGGGTGGGGTAGCGTCCCCTTCAAGCTGAAGCAAGGCTCCTACGTGGACCAGACTCGGAGCTGCAAGACGTGGCACACGTATTGACATACAAGGGAGAACTATACAACGCTGTGCTGGGCCTCACTGACATCCAGGCCAACAAGAACTCTTATTACAAGCTGCAAGTGTTGGAGGCCGACGGAGGCAACAGGTAGGGGTGGGGTGATGGTTAGTAGGGGTGGGTGGGGTAGCGTCCCCTCCAAGCTGAAGCAAGGCTCCTACGTGGACCCGGACTCGGACTCGGAGCTGCAAGACGTGGCGCACGTATTGACCTACAAGGGAGAGCTATACAACGCTGTGCTGGGCCTAACTGACATCCAGGCCAACAAGAACTCTTATTACAAGCTGCAAGTGTTGGAGGCCGATGGAGGCAACAGGTAGGGGTGGGGTGATGGTTAGTAGGGGTGGGATTCAACTATAAATTCGTAATCGATGTCAAGTGAAAACTTTGCAAATTTTTGCGGCATCAAAATTTGTTAAAAATATGTTGTAGGCCCTAGACTATTTTTTTATTTTATTTTAAATCCATTTTCAGGTAGCATTGGATAGGTGTTTTTCTCTCCTGGCACCATTTTTCCCTTTCCTTAAAAAAATTAAATATTTGATCATATGTTTGATCAATTTTAAAATGATACTATGTGTAGTTATGTGTATAGTGGTTCCAACAAAAGAATGCAGGGGGCTCGAAACTGTTTTCCCAACATAACAACTTTGTCAATTCTTTTCACGTTAGCTCAGCGTGGATCTTGCACACTGATGAACGCTGTGATCTAGCACAGATAATTTTTGCTTGAGTTGGTAAAAGATATTTCTCTCTCATACACAAAGGCGACATTCCTTTTATTGCGCATTCATTCTACCCCCACCACTACCAAGCATCTGCATACTTTTGTTGGAGCAAGTATAGTCTATTGATTGGTAATCTTCAGAGTTCTAATGACTTTGTGTTGTCCAGGTATTGGCTGTTCCGCGCGTGGGGTCGTATCGGCACAACGGTCGGCGGCACCAAGGTGGAAAGCAAGGACTCGCTCAAGTCTGCGGTCAGCCTGTTCAAGGAGCTCTACGAAGAGAAGACGGGGAACCTGTGGGAGATGCGGTCGATGTTTGAGAAGGTGCCCGGCAGAATGTACCCTATCGACGTAGACTACGGCACGGTGAGTGGCCGACTAGTCGCGCCTAGCGCACAAAAATAATTTCTTGCCACCTGTGCAGTGGTGTAGGAACCAGGGGGAGGCAAAACTAACTCCAGTTAAATATTAATCCCAGAATTTCCGTAGTTAATATGCACGTACACTTATACAATTCTAATAAAAAATTAGGTTGAAATTTACTAAATGGGTTACTTCACGTTCATTTATTGAGTTTTTAAATCGCAGATAGATGCTGTAAATCATTGTTTACAGAGTCCGAGTGCAGTTAAAACATGATGAAATAACTGTAGTATGGTGAAATTTTTTTCGTCTTCTGCTAAAGGACCTCTGGCGGCTGGGGCTTTGCCCCGGGGGCTCAGCCCACAAAAACTGCTAATGGATTTGCCCCCCCCCCCCCCCCCCAACTATCCAAACGTTCCTCCTACGCGCCTGCACCTGTGCTTTCTTTTCAATTTCATATGCTGATTACGACTGCAGCTATTTAAAGTTGTTTGTTACCTTAATAGTAGGGATGTGCGGGTACCCGAAAAACGGGTAATTTTCGGGTAGGTAAAATTACCCGACCTCGGGTCGGGCCGTCAATTCCTACCCGAAAAAGTCGGGTCGGGTAGAAGTAATAAAGAAACACGCCAATCTGCTCCTTTTAAACCTCCCGCTCACACGCCAAACGAACAGCTGACGTCGGAGCGGACCAATCGCTACTACGTGGGCGCGGCTATGCTATGATGCCGTGTCCTTGGCTCTTCCGGCGCTGTTCCCGCTGGAGTAATAGGCCCTAGGCCTACTGACCGTCATTACTCGTGTTCTGGTTATTCAACGCTAATAACGGCATAAAGCAAGTTGAATATTACGTACGTGGGCGAATGGTGAAAAAGAAACAACGCTAATAAACATCGTCTAATGCCTAGGAGGCGAGGCGGCAGGCCTAGAACAAAGTTGCAATTCATCTAGAAGTCCGATCTAGTGCGCATCGTGCGCGCAGCAGAGCGTGGGCGGAGTCAGACCGAAAGGCTGGTGCAAACGCGCGATTTCGTCAGATGCATGGCTGGTACAAACGCATGATTTCGTCAGATGCATGGTTGGTACAAACACATGATTTCGTCGGCCGGAAGAGAAAAATACGCGATCGCATCGGTTTTTCTTGGGGTTTTCGTATCGGAAATATTAGAAAACGATTGTTACGATATTATTTCCGAGAATAACGAACGATTGATGCAGGAAAACGATAATAGCAGGGTTTCACTGTACTAGGCCTAGGCCTACTCAAGCACAAGTTCATAAGACGCCGATGTGGAAGTACTTTGTGTCAACACAGCCCAGAGTGGCTACCTGCAACCAATGCAAAACTGTTTTGTAGGAATTTTTTTTTTTTAATGAATTCACAAATAAAAAAAATCACTACCCGAGCCCGACCCGAGGGTACTTCAATTACCCGAGCCCGAGGGTACTTTCAATTACCCGACCCGAGCCCGACCCGAGTTCAAAAACCACTACCCGCACATCCCTACTTAATAGTTAATATACACCACAAATTACCTGCAGTCGTCATCAGCAGGTGGAAAGTGTTGATGCCCCCAGCCCTTTAGCCGCTGAGCTTTATGTTCCTAACCTGTCGACTCTTCACCAATCTAAACTTAAGTAGCTAGGCCTTTTTTGAGCGAGCGAAGCGAGCGTCTCCACTTGACTCTTATGGCTCCAATGTCTGTTTTTTTTTTTTTTTTTTTTTTTTTTCTGTTACTGCTTCGATACAGGTCGCACCGTTTCTCTGATCGACCTGACATTTTGCACACATGTACATACCACCTAGGCGGGTTGCTGTATAGTTTTGTGGCAAAATCGTTCAAAAAGTTAAAAAGTTACATTAAAGTTAATCGAAAGTTTTTTTTTCAAACTAAACGGCGACAAAATCTGAGTGGCCAAATCATTTAGATTGTCCGTCCGATCACGAATATGTTATTTTATTTTGATCCGATAAGTAGTGTAGATGGAAATTACATTATAACAAAGTCCCGTTACCATGGCAACGGAAAGTCGCACAGCTGTTTTGGCTCATGATAGCGGTCAAACGGAGGCTCGGATCGAGTTGAAATTTTGACCATCCGCAAGTTTCGTTCCCGATTGAACGCCATTAGTTTTGTGGCAAAATCGTTCAAAAAGTTATAAAGTTACATTAAAGTTAATCGAAAGTTTTTTTAAAAAACTAAACGGCGACAAAATCTGAGGTAGCCAAATCATTTATAATGTCCGTCCGGTCACGAATTTGTTAATTTTATTTTGATCCGATAAGTAGTGTAGATAGAAATTACATTTTAACAAAAGTAACGTTACCATGGCAACAAAAAGTAGCACAAGAATTCTGGTCACTATGTACTGCCACCTAGAAGAAATCAAGAGTAAAATGATTTTCCCAAAGAAATGATGTCAAGGTCCTCTAGATGGCGGTGGATTTTATCCATTCTCTCCTATTTTACAAATTTTCAGCTAAATCGATCAAGACCTTAAAGACTTATTGGTATGTAACATTATGGGAATGTCGTACTCGGGTCGTGTTGCACGTACCGGTGCTCGCTCAACAACGCGTCCAACTGAGCGTTTTCCTAGTTAATTAAGTTTCCATACCTATCAAGACTGGTGAGGAGACAACAAGTTTCTGGATCAACTTCATGTTTATTTTGTTTCCCGGAGAATTGTTTAACATTTGTTTCTGACTCGAAGTTATATTTACAGACGTGAAAACTGATGTTTTACCCTTGCTACGGGCCAAGCCCCCTCTGATACTCTTCGAGGGTTTAAGATTACCTTGATTTGTAAATAAATAATGTGTTGCAGGATGAGAAGTCCCTGGCCACGATCAAGAGCGAGGTCGATTGCAGCCTGCAGAAACCTGTCCAGGATCTCGTGACCATGCTGTTCGACGTCAAGGCCATGAAGAAGACCATGATGGAGTTTGAAGTGAGTGTTGTCATCACTTTTAGTATCATTCCCAACTCCTCAAGTGAACAATAAGTTTTCATATTTATTTTATAATTTTGGGCCGTTAATTACTTCATAATTCATACTTCAGAACAATTTTTTTTTTCTTAATTTATTGTCAATTTTATTATCATTGAATGACCGCAATTGTCCCAAAATTTTGCCCAGACTGGGGATCGGACCTAGAACCTCCGGCTTTACGTACCGATTCTCTACCAACTGAGCTATCTGAGCCTAAGACAAATCTTTAGCTAAATTGCTATTATGTTGTGATTGTTAGAGCTATGATTCAACACTTGAAATGTACCAGGTATAAATTAATTGTACCAAATAATAGGGGTGTGCGAGTACTCGAAATGTTAAGTTTTTTCGAGTTTTTTTTTATACTCGACATCGAGTCGAGTTTGGTTTTAGGCTCGAAGTTTTCGAGTCGAGTTTTAAACATATGAAATCCTATGAAAACTGAAAAGAACCATCATCACAGTAGGGCTAGGCCTACGTACAGAGACCTGGGCCTAGGCTTATTACAAGTACCTAGGCCTACTACGTGTGTACTGTGACGGCAGAAAGTAGGCCTTGGCCCTAGAGACTGCGTGCTTTCAAAATTATTACGATAAACAACAACAGAGACTTGGATGCAAGAACCGGGAATAGGACTAGGCCTAGGCCTAGGCCTAACCTAGGACTACACCGGCGTCGAAAACAAATATAATATCCTTTATTGGTTTCGTTGCGTCTATATCACTAATATTTCAGATCAACTATCGAGAAGAAATAATGCCAGTGAACATTCCATTAATGCACTTTTTACGTATTTTAAAATCGTAGTTGGCGTAGTTTGACATGTTTTATGTCTCTTCCTTCAATCTTCCATCTTTGCTTTGATGCCAGTGTTTGATGACGCGAACGACGCGTGGCGCGCTCCGTCGGCCATCGCTAGAACTAGAGTCGATAAAGAAGGTTACCCCAGTCGATAAAGAAGTTACCTAACCTTCTTTATCGACTCTGCTGGAACCATTCAAGGGCGCGGAATATTCAAATGTGCTGAAATAGCATTGGAGATGCCTAGACCGCGAATATTATAATGCGAGTGCGAATTTGGAGGGTTTTTTTCGGATTAAAACATCGCAGCAGTATTGTTATGGGGCCAGGAACTCTTGATAACATTCTGTATAATTATAATTTTATTGAAATTGACCAGCACAAAGGGCAGGAAGGCCTCAATAGCCTGATACAAGTACCGTACAATGATGTATTTTTTATGTTTTAACAACAGAAAAATCGTTGTGTTCCAAGTGAACCGACTAAATAAAAAAATTAAATTTTGAAATGAATACTCGACTCGACTCGATACTCAAGTATTTCAAGGAATACTCGACTTGACTCGAATTCAAAATGTGCTACTCGCACACCCCTACCAAATAATTATTCTGTGACGCAAGGTTCAATAGGTAGGCCCTATACAAGGTAGAGCTTTGTTTAAAAAATAAATATATATTTTGTTTTCACAGCTCGACTTGGACAAGATGCCGCTGGGCAAGATTAGTCAGAAGCAGATGACCCAGGCGTACAAACTGTTGTCGGACATGCAGAAGGCGATCACCGTCGGGAAGGTCGCTTCCGAGATGAAGTTCGTCGACCTGAGCAACAGGTTCTACACCCTCGTGCCGCACTCGTTCGGCATCCAGGCCCCGCCCATCATCCGTACAGAGGAACAGATCAAGGTACCAACGCAGTACTGTATTTATGCGAGTATAGGCCTCGGGTATATTTGAAATTGTCAAGTGAAGTTGTCAAGCCATTTATCAATAGTATTTATAGCCAACTCTTTAAAATCTGAGTGGTCAAAATAAGGGTGCGGCCTTTACTCGAGGGCGGCTTATAAGCGAGTAAATACGGTATAAAAAAAGTAACAATAGATCTGTCTCCTTGTGGAATGCACTTCCAAATGAATTAAAAACAAACAGAAGTTTCAATAGCTGCATCAAAGATTAGATTACTTTAAGTAGGCTACAAAAAAAGTTTGAGTTCGAATTTTGAACGTTCACACATCCCTAGTGATTTTATAATATGTATTGAACTATTGATGTTGTATTTGATACAGGATTTCATTAAACTTAGACATAATATTGTATTGGAGGGAGGCAGGTACACTCCAAGCCCCTAGCACTCCATAGCGGCAGTCCACGGAAACTCATTGCTAATTTAACACGGGAACGGCGGCCATTTTGGGGGGGGGGATTCAAAGTCAAAACAAAGACACGCCAATCAAGGATAATTTGTCATCATGGTTGCGTATGTAACTTATACGTTACTTATAACACTTAACTTAAGTGTGAGGTTAAGTAACATATTATATACGCAACATGATACAACCATGATTACAAATTATCCTTGATTAACGTGTCGTGGATTTGATTTTGAATCCCCCCAAAATGGCCGCTGGGCGCCGAAAAATAAGCAATAGGTACAATCACGCTCATGCGTCATCTAGACCTACTCTATACTATTACAATTTCCAACATCTTTGGTACGCACATGTACTGTGAGGCAGACGTTCTTTCTGTCATTCTGGCATTCATTTTTAATCAAATATAAATAAAGTAATATAAATAGTAACTAACTAAACCCAAACTTCACGTTGCAGGAGAAGATGGACATGGTTGACAACATGATGGAGATCGAGATCGCGTTCAAGATGCTCAACACCCCCACGGCGCCGGGCGACCACCCGATAGAGTTCCACTACCGCCAGCTCAAGGCGGAGATCGAGGTTCTCGATCGCACCTGTCACGAGTTTGACGTGATCCAGAAGTACGTGCGCAACACACACGCCGCCACGCACACGCAGTTCGAGCTGGAGATCATAGACGTGAGTGTGGATGCTTGCATACTGTATTTATGCGAGTGTAGTCCTTGGGTATATTTAAAAAAATTTAAGTTCAAAAAGAGGGGTGCGGCCACTAGGCCTAAGTACCGTACTCATTACTTGACCCCGTATCCAACATTTTATTGCGTTGCCGACTAGCCAGGCCTGAGTCTGACACAACCACATCTTCAACTTCTTCCTCGATCTGGAGGTCTCTTTAATGTCTCCCGCCATCTAATGCGGTCTTTCCACAGTCTTTCTGCCTTCCACTTTGTATCTCTTTTCTCAACACTCTTAGCTGATCCTACCTGTTACTTAAATACTGTCCGTAAGAAATCTTTTTAATTTTTAAATGTTATTTTGCTTACCTAAATCATAGTAAAATTCTAATTTTTTTCTTCTTAAAGTTCTGTTGTTGGCCGCGCCTACTAATACATATTTATTTCCTCCCTTCCAGGTGTTCAAGGTGGCGCGCGAGGGCGAGGCCGCACGGTTCAAGGGCTTCAAGCGTCTACCCAACCGGAAGCTACTTTGGCACGGGTCTAGGGCGACCAACTACGCCGGTATTCTCTCCCAGGTAACTAAACATTTTTATATGACTGTTTCATAGTTACAATTTGTTTCAATTTCTTAGACATAACGGAAAAATTTTAAGTTTTTATACGCATTTTTTTCCTGTCTTGGAAAAAATTGTGTTAATTCCAGTCAAGTCCGGTATTTAAATCGTAACAATTAATAAATGATTAGATCATTAGCTTAATAGATAATTCATCATTATTAAGCGAGCGAAGCGAGCGTTTCCATTTGACTCTGCCGGAAAAAATAGTCACTAGTTTTGGTTTTTGTTTGTTTTTTTTTGTTTTTTTTGTATGTCTCGCCATAACGTTCGAACGGGAGGCTCGGATCGAGTTGAAATTTTGACCATCCGCAAACTTCGTTCCCGATTGAATGCCATTAGTTTTGTGGCAAAATCGATCAAAAAGTTAAAAAGTTACATTAAAGTTAATCGAAAGGTTTTTTTTCAAACTAAACGGCGACAAAATCTGAGGTGGCCAATTCATTTAGAATGTCCGTCCGGTCACGAATATGTTAATTTTATTTTGATTCGATAAGTAGTGTAGATGGAAATTACATTATAACAAAAGTAACGTTACCATGGCAACGAAAAGATGCACGAGGTTTGCACTATGCACTGCCACCTAGAAGTAATCAAAATACTATCGAGGAAGCAGTGTATTATTTGTTACCAAATAGTTCAAATAGTTTTCCCAAAGAAATGATGTCAAGGTCCTCTAGATGGCGGTGGATTTAATCCGCAAAGCAAAGGTTTACCCAAATAGGCCTACCTTGCCAATAATAAATAATATTGGAAACATGGCCCCGTGGACAGTGAACGTCGCAAATTTTAAAATTTAAAAAAATTGCAATGTGGGTCTAGCTATAGCACGTGCTTGCTTATCAACGCGTCCAACTGAGCGTTTCCTAGTATTGCCAATGGCATTATTGCATGTTTCCTTTGTTTACATTTATTTTCATAAACAATTGCAACTTTGTGTTGGTACAGGCCTGCCGTTTTCACGGATTTTATCCGTTTTCACGGATATTTAGGGTAAAAAACGGAGTACAGGATATTTGGTATCATTCACGGATTTTTCGATTATTCACGTGTTTTAATCAAAAGTTTGAAAATCGCGCTAAAACGAGTCTGTTTGTACGTGAAAAGTATAATCGCCGAGTCACAAAAAAACAGAATTTTCATTTTGTCCACTCATGTAATGAACGTTGCTAGCGAGTTTTGCAAGATGGTTTGTAAGTGGGCTAGTTATACTACTTGGAACGCCCCGTCACGTGGCTATGCGCTCAACTATGCGCACAGCGCTAGCTCCGCCTCCAGCGCCAGCTCCGCCTCCAGCGCCGCATCAAGGTCAACCCTGCCCAATGAGCTGCCAGCAGCAGCTTCATGCCCTAATAAGGAGGTGTAGGCTAGGCCTAGCAAGAAATACAATGGCGTCGTAGCACGGACAGTGAAGATTCGCTAGTTAGGGCCTAGATAGTTTGTGTACTTGTTTTATTTCGTCTTTCCAGCAAATTCAGTCAGATATTTAGTTGATAATACTTCAGGCCTTACTTCAGAAGAAAATGAACAAGAAACGCAAAGGTTCGCCGGACAGGTCGTTGTATAGACAGAAGTACAAAAGTGAATGGGAAATAGAACTAAAATGGCTAAAGAAGGGAAAAACGGATTTTAGTGCGATGTGTTCGACTTGCAATTCTGAATTCAATATTACAAAGGGAGGCTTTAAAGACCTCAAACGCCATGGTGATGCAGAATACCACAAGAAGAACCAAAGAGCTGTTGAAGAAAGTTCTACAATGACTAGTTTTGTGGTGAGACAAAACAATGATGTAATCGACGCCGAATTACGATGGGCTAATTTCATTTGCGAGAATAATTTGCCAGTGAAACTAAGTGACAACTTCTGTAAGTTGGTGCCTCAATTGTTTCCAGACAGTGAAGTAGCAAAGAATTTTCATTGTTCACGAACAAAAACCAGTCAAATTATAGTCCAGGCCCTTGGTTCATCTCATCAGGAAAAAATTGTTAATGCAATGAAAACATCTATTTTTACACTTATGATAGATGAATCAACCGATATAAGCGTGACCAGACAAATGGTAATTATGGCCAGATTTTTTGCAACCGATGAAGTTCAAACACATCTCTATAAAGTGGTGGCATTTGAGGGCCAAGCTACAGGTGAAAATTTGTTCAATGTTGTTAGCAGTTCATTTGAACAGGATAACATTCCATGGGAAAACTGTATCAGTATGTCTTCGGATGGGGCCAGGGCAATGGTGGGGGAGTTCAATTCTGTTCTATCACGAGTGAAGAAACAGCAAGAAAGTGTTTGGTTCCTGCATTGTACATGCCATGTAGCGCATCTGGCTGCATCTCATGCATGCGACGAACTGCCAGATGTATGCGAGCAGTTATCACGCGACGTGTACACCTACTTTAAAACATCGGGGAAGAGGCAGGAGGAGTTCAAAACAATACAAGAGATGCTAGAAGTAGAGTGCCACAAAATTTTGCGTCCCTGTTTCACCAGGTGGCTAGCTATGTTGCAATGTGTTGATCGTCTCCTAGAACAGTGGCCGGCATTAACTTTATACTTTGATACAAAAGTTGACCGCAGGGAAAATAGTTTAGAATCGGTAAAACGCATCAAGGACACTTTACATTCAGACTCTGCAAAGTTATACTTTCTATTTCTTCAAGCAGTTCTTCCTCGATTCACAAAATTCAATACCATGTTCCAGCATGAAAGGCCTTATGTACACAAACTTCATTCTGCCAGTGTGTCTCTTCTTCGCCAATTCATTGCTAGCTTCATTCTATTCCGCATCATTCAAAAAAGTGACATTACTTCAATAGACTTCAAAAGAGAAAATCAATTGCCAGATTCCTCTTTATTCATTGGGTTTAAAACACGGACAATTCTGGAAGAAGCAAACATCAGCTCCAATGATAAGAAAACTTTCTTTTGGGCCATGTCCGAGATTTTTATGAAGTGGGTGCAAAAGAGTTATACCGACTCTTACCTTTGCATGATGAAGTGCTGAAGAATGTAGTAATTTTTGACCCACTTCAGAAATCATCGGGAGATAGTAAAAAAATTGATGTTTTGGCCGACAGGTTTCCTAACATTATCAGCACCAGTGAGCGAGACCTTCTAAACACAGAGTTCATGGCCTATACTCTGTGGGATCCACCCTTGTCGCTCAGATCGTCCGATGAAATTGATGTGTATTGGCACAAAGTGTCGCAGCAAGAAGAAAATGGCCAACTAAGCTTCCCAATTCTTTCTAAACTTGCAAAGGCAATGTTAATTCTGCCCCATAGCAATGCTGGTGTAGAAAGAGTGTTCAGCACACTAACACTCATTAAGACGGCACACAGATCATCGCTAGAATCACCAATGCTGAACGCACTGATGCACTGTTCGTCAAGAAAAGGGATGGCTGATTTCAAACCTTCAGATGAAATGAGGAAAAAGGCTAGAAAATTGAAGAAGTAAAACAAAATGTTCTCATTGAATAGGCGGAATAGGCCTATAAAAACTGTTTTATTCTTTTATATATTATTTTCACATTTGAAAAAATATAACTTTGTTAGGTAGCCTAGGCCTATCTAGACCAACATGTTTTTTTGGTTTTTATCTTCACCAGACGTTCCCCATGAACCTTGTAAGTTTAAACATAATAAATTTTCATTAATATTGGATGTGTTGGTTGGTTTACTGATGTACAGTTGCACCTGATTCATGATTTTATTCAAAATATGCAAAAGCTAGGCTAAATTTGCAAGTTTTGCGTAACAAAAAATAGATGATATATTTTACAGGATTTTACAGGATTTTTTCATGGTAGGAACAGGATTAAAAAAAATAGTTGGTGGCAGGCCTGCTGTATCATGTTTAACAAGCTGTTAAGTGTTAAGTGTGTGTTGTTGACAAATACCAGCCTTGAACCATATTTAATATACCATTTAAAACTTTGGAACAATTTGTTCAATATCTTGCAGCTCACCCCTACTTAAATGCTTGTAAATGTCTGATTTAATTATGATTAGCATGCTATTAGTAAGCCCCCTCTTACGCCGGCCGTGATGATTGCAGGGTCTTCGTATCGCTCCGCCTGAGGCACCAGTCACTGGCTACATGTTCGGCAAGGGCATCTACTTCGCGGACATGGTGTCCAAGTCCGCCAACTACTGCTGCACGTCTAGGGCCAACCCGACCGGCCTCCTGCTGTTGTGCGACGTGGCTCTCGGGGCTATGTGAGTACACGAGGCTAGAGCGCGTCTAGACCACCACCAGTATTAATACTAGGGCTGCGCAAAAACATCAATATTTCAATACAATATCGATAAGTGGGAATACTTTTTATCCTTTTTATTTCTTTATAATATTAACCAAGGCCAGCAATCGAAACATTGCTGTTGTTACCTTCCTTCGGTATGTTCCATTTTCCTTGCTGTTTGGCATAGGCCTCCCAGCTTTCATTTCTCGACTCCTCCTTCCATCTTTCCTTTACTTTGCTGATGTGTGCTGATTTGAGATGTGACTCAGTCAATAGATGGTAGGTATAGACTCGTCAAGCTCTTAATGAACTCCCCCTGTTCCCAGGTACGAGCTGACCCAGGCGAAGGCTCTGAGTAAGGCACCCGACGGCTTCTTCTCTGCCAAGGGTATCGGCCGCACGGAGCCGGAACCATCTCACACCGTCAAGCTGGACTCTGGAGTCGAGGTTCCGATCGGGACGCCGGTGGAGAAGACGGTGGCGACGTCGCTGCTCTACAACGAGTATCCTTTACACTTGCGTCAACCTTTACACTTACGTCAACCTTTACACTTGCGTCATCCTTAACACTTGCGTCAACCTTTACACTTGCGTCAACCTTTACATTTGCGTCATCCTTTATGCTTGTGTCAACCTTTACACTTGCGTCATCCTTTACACTTGCATGCCACGGAACGATGTATTTTGCAATGTTGAATCAATGTCTGTTGACCGTACTGCCTGCCTTTGTGTACGATCAGCGTCCAGCTGGAGAGGGAGGGACAGTAGACACGTGGTTCACTGCTTTGCCATGCCCCAAAACATGACACGCAAACGTGTAAACTGTCTAATGAGGAATCGATTTCTCCAATTTGGAATCGATGCAGACAGGAATCAATTAATCTATTCTGCCATGTCATCCCTACTACATAATAAAAATGTTTTCGGTCTACCGTCTACGTGACCTTTCTCAGTGATTGGAGAGAGAGACTGAGTTGAAAACTAAAACTAGGCTAGCTGTTGGCTAGGGGTGTGTGACGAGTGAGTGAGTGTGGATTGGGTGATAGGGAGAGAATGGAGGTAGAGTGGGAGAATCACTGGAGTTTAAATTCGGCTTTTGGCAAGATTTGCAGATCCACTGGTAGGCCAGTTCCCACCTTCTCATTACACTAGCTTTGGTCCAGGTGTCTAGGTTCTGAAGATGTTTGGCGTACCTATTAGGGATGACATCGATTCCAAGATCATTGTGACTAGGGATGACGAAACCCGACTTTTTTACGACCCGGGTACCCGTCCACATTACCCGCGGGTTACCCGGGTAGTAACACAAAAAAATCGTGTGGGGTGTCTAATGAACTGTGAAGAAACACGCTCATCAATTATCGTAATATCTCGGTCGACGTAATGCTGTTCTATAAACAATGACGTGCCGATGAAGTAGTATTTCATAATCACGAAAGAGGAACAGCAGCGGGCCATTAAGATAACACTCACGCATCTGCTTTATATCTTGTCACAGTCAAGTCAAGGTCACGACTCACGATGCGTTGGCGCGGGGCGTGGGCTGGGGGGACTGGAGCCCGAATTAGAGTAAACAAGATAAGGAAAGGTTTATCACCATGGATGATAGCTTTTAAGTTTTGACTTCTAGCAGATTGAAAACATAAGTGATGTTGTGGTAATTATTTACGCAGTATAATCTCTGGAAGATCGCACGAGTGTTTAGGCAGGAGGGGAGGGGGGGGGGGGCATACTCAGCACACTGCACAAGTCGGCGGCATGAACAAAGGACATTATAATTCGAAGCAAAAACGCCGCCAAGCACAAAAGATATGAGAAAGCGCATGTTTACATTAGCCTTCCGCCTTCAATGTGACACCTCAATTCAGGAACCAGGTTTTACGGGTAAACGGGTAGTGGAAACACGTACCCGTACCCGGGTACCCGTAGTCTTTCATCATTGTGACCTAAAAATCGATTCCCAAGAAAAAACTTTATTTGTATGCACAGTTATTTTGGTGGTCATTTTCCGCGGAACCCGTGATATGCGGCGATATTTCCGCGGTATTTTTCCGCGGAGCCCGTGATGACCCGCCCGCCTCATGCCACGGAGCGATGTATTTGCAAAGTTGGGTCATACTCGTCGTCTGTTGACCGTACTGCCTGCTGGCCTGCCTTTGTGTACGATCAGCGCCTGGCGGAAGAGGGAGGGACAGTAGGTGGACCACTCTGCCACGCCCCAAAACACTACGTGCAAACGTTTAAACTTGGTTTAAACTGTCTAGTGAGGAATCGGTTCTGCCATGTCATCCCTAGTACCTACATGGATTTAGATTTTGATGAGAAATGAGTGTGAATCACTTTTGATACTACAGTGGAACTTCGGTCCAACGATCACGGCTGCAACGATTTTCCGTCCCCAACAACGATTTCACTAAGTCCCTTCTTTTTTCCATTTAAACCAATGTTAAATTTTCCCGCCTTAAGGCTATTCGACCGCGTTTTTCTATTTTCCAAAATATGCTACCAAGTCAAAATATAGTGAATGGCTTTGAAACCTGGCTATTTTAGAAAATCAAAAATATTTTTTTCAAATTTTTCTGATCCGGTACACGGCCAATATAGCCACCTCAAAATAATTTCCAACTTCAATTCGCCAAGGCACACCATTCAACGTAGGGTGTTGTGTTTTTGTGACATTCGTTTTCAACTGTTTTTCTATGGACTGACTGAGAGAAAAAAGATTTATTTTAACAATTGTCTTTCCTGCAAATTTTTTCGTTTGGCGGTATTTTTTACCGATTAATACCGCCAAACAAAAAAATTCGCAGGAAAGACAATTGTTAAAAAAAAAAAAAAATTTGTCAGTCAGTCAGTCCATAGAAAAACAGTTGAAAATGAATGTCACAAAAACACAACACCCTACGTTGAATGGTGTGCCTTGGCGAATTGAAGTTGGACATTATTTTGAGGTGGCTATATTGGCCGTGTACCGGATCAGAAAAATTTGAAAGAAATATTTTTGATTTTCTAAAATAGCCAGGTTTCAAAGCCATTAACTATGTTTTGACTTGGTAGCATATTATTTTGGGAAATAAAAAAACGCGGTCGAATAGCCTTAACATCTTTTAAAAGCGCCAAAAATAACTATTTCCCGCCTCAAACGATAAATTTGTAAGTCCCCTGATCAAAATTGCATTAGTTATTAACTTATTACTCCACTGCAATGACTCTCGAAAAAACAGAAAGAAAAATGGAACATTTACGTCAAATATTACGCGCTCGACTCCCGCCCGAGTGCATCGACCAAGCCGGGCCGGCCGGCCTCGCCTCACGAGCCAGCTGAATTGCTATAGGTGGGACCAGATAAGCTGTCCCACGTCAAGGTCAAGCGAGAGCACGGACGCCAACGTTGACAATTTCCACACAACTGGCATTAGGTAGGGCCTACCGTATTTGGTCATGTTATCGTGATATGTTATCACATAAATCAACATTTTATAAGCTGTGAATAAAGTAGTTCGTCCCACAGAGTCAGTATTTTAGCGAAATAATGATTTTAAGTAATCACGATTTCGAAAGTTTTTTTTGCCTTGTTGGTAATGGTGTGTCCAAAGTTCCAGCTGTTTATAATGCCAACCTCGCCAGATGTGATGTCAATGTTTAGGAGCATCAAAATGTTATTCGTACACTTCATAAATACTTTATTTTTAGGATATATTGGGCAGGCCTTGGCTTTGAAATAGTCGTGTTTTTCTCCGAAAGCAGTTTTAGAGACCGTTATTTTATTTACTTTTTGCCGATCCTGTGGCCATAGTGCGTGGACGACAGTGCTGCGATCCCTCGGCGAGTGACAGCTTATCTGGTTCCACCTATAGTCCAAGGCACCGGCGCACTGCGCAGAAGGCGTACAGTGAGACAAGGAGTGGGAAAGTGCTATCTCTACAGCTCTCCGTGTAGGTCGGACTGACGCGTCGCGTCTTGCATCATCACACGGAACTCGGGACCTGCGCAGAGACGTACTTACCAGTATCGATCGCTACCAGCTGACGCGTGTATAGGCGCTACACCAATAAAATAGACCGCGTACTGTAAAATTCATATTTTTTGTGTGATCCTAGTTGGAACAATTTCCCGACTGCAAGATGTTTTTTACACAGTCCCTTAAAAATCGTTGGTGCGATGTTCCACTGTACTACAAATTGTTAATTTTAGGTGCTTGCCAAAATATAAAATATTTTGTACTTTGTTGCTTTTATGAATGATACATTTCTATTAATTTGATGAAACTTTTAGAGCAGATGAGGTTTAGTTGTAATTTAAAAAAAAAATTGGACTAGACTCTGCACTTCAATAAATAAATTACAAGATTTTAAACAATATTTCGACGACTTGTCAGTCGTCTTCCACGGGTTTTATTTACGGGTAGCCTATAACAACAGTACAAGAAAGAGAAACAAAAGCAATACTGCCATCTCAATGTGACCAAACAGTAAATACTAAATAGAAAATGCTAACCAACTTACAAAAAATTAAACGTTAAAACAGTTGTAGCCAATTTACAAAAAAACAACAAAAGAAAAGAACCTCTTTTTACATTTCTTTACATTTCTGTTGTCTATATTGTTTGTCCTTGACTGGTGTAAGGTACATCGTGTACGATGTTGGCCAGGTTCACATCCAATATCTTCTCAAGATGAACTTCAAGCACAAGTATTAGACTTGCCTGACTCTACGCGTCGGGAATCTTCCACGGAGAACGGAATTACTACGTACTTCATTCCTTAAACTTACACGTCTGATTATTGATTTGTTGTTTATACCTAGAATATTTGTTTTATTCATAGCTACTATTAATTTTAGTCTATTTTAAAAGTTGATTTTTTGTAACAATATCATAGGAAATTGTTCTCCAATGTTTCTCTTTTGTTTCAACATATTTTCTTGATATTATAAGAATGATCTGTTTTTTTCGATGGTACTGAAGATGTGACTAGAACTCATTGTAAGATAATGTAGGCCTAATTAATTTTGAAATGTAAATTACTATTAGTAATTGAATGTACACCAGAATTGTGTACACCTGAACGGTATACCCTACCAAATACTCTTTTAGGCAGGCAAGAATCAGTGTCTAGTTGGAGCTGTAGTTACGTGTTTTGTACGTGCTACATACTATATGCCGTTTTTCACAAGCTTCTTTTAAATGTTATCTCTTCCTGTGTTCGTTCATGTAATAGGCCTTTTCAAGAATATAGAATTATTTTTCTTTCCATTATTTTAGATAATGAATGAATAGAATAACTCTTTAAATAAAGTTTGTAATGTCTTGCTTCTTAAAGAAACTTTTTACTAAATATAAATTAGAAATACTTTACCAGTGTAGCTATTATTTTGTAGTTTGGGCAGCAATTACTGAAAGGGTTATTATTCAGTAACATCACAGTACAGTAAAATGGCTTGCCGTTGTGGCATGTTTGTAAATAATGTTAACAAATTGTTTGTTTAATGTAACTGAAAATACATGACAATGAACGCCGATTGAACGGTATTATGACTTTTCATCCCAACAACAATTTCTGCTTATATAGTTATCGGCAAATGTTGTAGAATAACATTTTTATAAACGTAGCAGTTTTTAAATGTGTATAAGTTGTAGACAAACTCTAGTTGCAAAACCCTCAAGCCGACCCTGCCAGTAGTGGCAGATTATTTTCATCATCTCATCACTATGATGGATGTTGATTTTGCAAATTTGCTTGAATCTCAGCTTCAAACAATTGATTGGCATTTCTAGCATTCAGTCTAAATTATTATTGTGTGCCATCAAAATCATTTTGTGGGTACTACGTATTTAGGTCTAGGCCTACGGTTTTTAAAAAGTATAACTATATCAAAATTTGTTTAACATCTGGTGAATTTTAGAAAAACAAATAGGCTACTAGTGTTATACCTACATTATACATATTTTGAATTTGATTGTATTCAAAGCAGATTTTCAAACTTTTTCTTTCCACACTTTTTAGTTTTATTCTATATATGATGTTGGCAAAATATTGATTTAGTATTGAGAAATGCAGTTTTTTTTTATTATTATTATTATTAAAAAAGATAATCGACGCCTAGGCCTACTTTACATTTTTCAATACTAAATTACATAATTACTTACAAACTCGCTTCCATGGGGCTTGACTTGATCAACGATCTAGACTCTAGAGGAATTGTTGTTGGTTTGTATGTTATTTACTTGTTTTATAAGGCATAATCTTACTTCTACTTTTAAAAAACGGAACTACGAACACCTGATTGCGATGTACAAATGTGCGTAAATGCCTTATTGCACGAGTGTGACGCTAATACTTCTTCGATTCTTCCTCACAGGACACCTGTCTTAAGTTTAAAAAGCTTATAAACTTATGGTTCTGGTTCTGGGCAAAAACCTCACTTGGGAATTTGTTACCATGGGAGAAAATCGATATACCGTAACTACAAAATAAGGCTTTTTAGTTTTTACAATAATGCAATATTCAAAACAAATATTAACAAAATTAATTTGGGCTAATAAAAATCAAAATAGTTTGAAATATCAATATTTTTACCATCCTTTCTTTAGCAAGTACTAAATTTTTTAAACCAGTTTCATACAAATAAAAGCCGTATACGGTCATTGGGTGCCTTTTAATATGTGAGTAGTCGATATAATAGGGATCCTGGCATTACTTGATGGCGGGGCTATAATTATTATTACCTATTAATAGAGGTCCGTGAAAGTGGTTTTATTTTGTAGTGAATTTCGTTTTTAAAATTTAAAATTTCGGTGTTATTGGTTTAAAGCTGTATTTCAGCGGTTTTATCTATATTTACCAATTTATATGCGTGTAATATTCGTTCACGGCTTGCATTTCATTCTAGCCACAAAACAAACAAGTTTGAATGTACTTATGTTAAGACTGGTGTAAGTTACTACAAGTAAATTCATCAATTTTTCAGGGCTTTATTTTATAAAAACTTCGTTTGGTTGAACTATACTGCATAAAATATTGAAAATTACACCGTAATTGAACAATAATTCCCATTTTTAGTTATTTTCGTCGTTAAAAACATTAATTTTGTGAATATCGGTCACGAATTTCAAAGGGCTCTACCTATTAATTACATGAATTCGTACTTCATACTTTTCGTAATATAAGATACTTGAATACGAATACTGATTTAAAGCTTTGAATACGGCTACTATGTATAAACTCGACTATTAACTGCATTATTTGTTTGCATTAATTATAGCCTGTCTAGTTGGTTCAAGTTTTTCATCCAACTTCTAGAAACAAGGACGAAATACAATCTGACGGTTTTCGTAATTAGCTGCACCACCTACATCGCGCTCAAAGCAATAGAATCTGTACTCTAACATGCGAGCTGCCATATTTTCGGGTGTGTGGCGGACTGCCTGCCTCAATCTTGATTTGGGGTGATGATTGATGCGGGAAAAGCAGTCCGCCACACACTTGAGCTAGTATTTTAAAACTCCTTGTTCCCGTATTGCTTGGCGCGTGACATAGATGGCGCTGGCGTTTCTTATAATTGTCTATATTAGTATTCTTGCATCATCATTATCTGTTGCCACGTTCAACTCTACGTTGGGTCGGCATTAAAGATAGGCCTCTCCATCTTCTTCTCTCCTGCCAACACTCTTCTCTTTCCTCCACATTCCAGTCTCTTAATTTCACTGATGATCTTTTTTTTTAGTTTCTGGTAAATAATTACTAATACATACTAATACAAATAAAATGTTTTCTCATCAAAGGGGTAATACTAATAGTAGAGTAATAACTACTAACAACCAAATGGCAATAAGATACTAAGACGTAGCATAGCCCTGCCTGTTTTTGAATAATATGTAGTACATATATATTTCCTAAAAATAATAGAGCCATAATTAAATACCTCGGAAGGAGACTTAAATTTAATTTTACAAACTAAAGTTGTCCTTTTCACAATATACCTACCTCAGACGTCAATACCTCAAGGGTGTTGCGTTTATCTTGGAACCGTCTCGAATACTGAGTTGGAACGTTATACGTAGTCGAGTAACTAGTTCCTCTTTCTACACACATTGTGTAACCAATTATATATGTAGATTAATAAGTTACGACTGGCAATACACTACTACCTACTTACAAAATGCAACTTCATCTCAAAGACAACTTTAGTTGCCAGATCCTTTTAAATTCATAACATGTTTTAATAAAGAGATAGACAAAATTATAATAATTGGTCTTATGATAGATATTAGATATGATATTTTGTACATGAATCATGGTGTGTTCCCTATTACCTACGACGTATAGGCCTACTATTACATAATTAATTACCATATGATAATAATATGCTTGTTATATCTACCCATGTGTATTGTAAGTTACAATGATCGTAGTTAATGTTATGTATTATTAACGTTTGCATATTCTGCAAAACTATTCCTGGAATATGTTCAATATTTTTGTAGCATACATGCTTGTATTTCTGTATTTTCAAATTAAATTGATAAGTAATGAATGTGACTGATCTTTACTGGCCAACTTTATTTGTAGGTATTTACATTTCTTTACAGAACCAATCAACAACAGAGCATACTTCACAGGTGTTTCAGGGCCAGATGCACAATAGTCACTCAACGCCAACGCCCACTGGGAAAGTAACATGGGGTTGTCACTCTAATACCACGTTTACATTACTAGCATATTACGCGGGTTATTTCTGTGTGTGAACGGTTTAAAGTTGTACGCTGGTAGGAAATCTTACAAGGGTAATTTAGGTGGGTTACTCGCATAACTGTAAGGTTAGTGCAGTGTGAACGCACGAAGCTGGCTACCCTAGTAATTTCATAAAGCTACATAATCTTAACTTCCAAGCTTCTTAGCTCGAATGTGGTTAGCCCTAGTTGACTATCGGAAAGAAATTAACTATACTATACGACGGTAATCCCAGTGCCGTGTGAATGATAGTGATTACACCGGTAATTATTTACCCACGTAGTAACTACAGTAATGTAAACGTGGACTTGGTAGCAGTGACTGCTGTGCATCCAGCCCTTTGTTTTAATATGCATGGCGACATTGTCGTAGCCTTCCACGCACTTAGTAATGCTAGATTAGAACGCAGAAATGTGCGTTCCTCCGTCTCTCAGTGTTGTAGCATAGGGAACGAGCTGCATACATCTCGGAAT